>CM035417.1:50882310-51169810 GCA_020310875.1 Ceratopteris richardii | reverse complement strand
AAACAACTTCTTACATCCCTTAGAGTTCTAGGAACTAGCCCAATCAACTATGGTTTTCACTTTATCCTTGTCTATATGAATTCTCTCTTTTGATATGACTCTTGCTAGATCCAACAGTTTATCCTTAGCAAAGAAACACTTATTTTTCTTTCAATACAATTTTTGTTCTGTAAGATTTTGTAAACTTTTCTTTACATGTAGTGCATGCTCATTGTCATCTTTAGGACATACAAACATATCATCAACAGATACTAAGATTATTTTGTCTAGATAATCATGAAAAATATCATTGATCAAGCACATGAATGTGGAAGAAGTGTTTGTTAATCCAAAAGGTAAAACTATAAACTTGTTGTGGCCATAATGTGTTCCAAACGTTTTCTTGCGTACGGCTTCCATTTTTATCCTAATTTGGTGATATCCTGATCTTAAGTCAATCTTAGTGAATACAATGGCTCTACTTAGTTGACTTTATAATCCATCTACATAAGGAAACGATTACTTATTTTTAATTGTTCATTTATTAAATTGCTTGTAGTTGATACATGGTCTATAAGAGCCATCTTTTCTCTTCTCAAATAAAACAAGTGCTGCACAAGGTGAAACACTTGGTCTTAGCAATCGTATCTTCAAAATATCATCTAAATCTTAAGCTGATTTAATTCATCTATGTTAAATCAATAGGGTGCTCGAGAATATCGTTCCCTCCTCGGGTACATGTCACGGCATGGTCAATTTGCCTAGGTGGAGGTATACCAATCAAATCTTATGGAAATACACCTGCATACTCTTCCAAAAGGTTTTCCACATAGTTTAGAAGATATTTATCATTATCTTCCTCATGTATATTCTTCAGATAGACTACAAATTTTCTACATCCATCACCTATACCTCAAACTATCTGCATAGCAAAAATGAGAATAGGCTTAGGATTATGCACATCACCTATAATCTAGATAGATTCACTATCTAGCCTTAAATTGATTGTTCTTTGTTTGTAATCAATTGTTGCACAATTTAAAGCTAACCAATCCATGCCTATTATTGCATCACTCTATTTCATTTCAATCACATGGAAACTATCAGAAAGGCACATATAAAAAAATGAAAGGTCTTCAATTTACCCTTTCGTATAGTGTAGTCATCCATTGACCATCTTCACAGGTCTTGTTATCTCCTTATATAGGGGAATCCCTAAATTTTATACCAATTTGAAAGATAGACAACAATGTTTACTACCCAAACCAATCAAAAATATGATCCAATGCATAGAAATCATACCCAAAATCATAATTATAGAAGCCCTTTGGAAAAAACTAGCCACTATGCAACATAAAGTAGAGTTAGGGAACTTATCTCCATCATCTGTTATCTTAGTTGTTGCACATTCCTCAATGATGTTTATCACCTTCGATTGTGTAGGCTAAAAGATTGCCTTGTTCTAACATTGATACATATGATGCCCTTGCTCCCTAGAACAAAAAACACAAACATAACTATTTTGCTTGCTCAATAATTTTAGGGTCTTGCTTCACCTCCTTTTGTTTTCCACCTGAGCATGATTCTTACCTTGATTATTAAAAGTTGGAGTCTTCTTTGAATTGTTCATGTTTGTTGTGGTAGGTCTCTATAGCCTATGTCCCATTGTAATGAATCTAGTCCTATTCACCTTCTACATATTGAACTTCTCCATCTTCTCAAAATTCTCCCCCATTGCAATGTTAGTATATGATCAATGTCTAGCTCTCATGCACATTTTGTAAGGCCCCCATTATGAGGAGAAGCCAAGATTACATTACCCAATTGATGGGAATCCCAACTTGCATGCTGGATGAAGGTCATATTGGACCATGTAAGGTATTGTAAGGAAAGGGAGTTACCAGGGTCCCCAACTGTGGGGTTCGAGGGCAGCACCCTCAGCGCAACGGTAAAGGGAATATTCCCTCTTGAAGTCAGAAATCATTTATATTTGATAGGTCGGTTCAAGTGGTCTAAGCCGTGTATGGAAATTACGCAGGCGGTGGCCGCCCATGCTCTACCGCCCATGTATAGCCATCCATGAAAGGCCACCCATGATCCTATATATACATGATGTTGCTCTAGCACAATGGTGAGAACCACGTTAAGAAGCTTCACCTCCTTAATTGTCAATCCGCGGAAGAGATAGGAGTGATATGAAGATCGTGAATGTGAGATGAAGTGAGAGTGAAGGTGAGAAGCACAAAGATGCATGCACACATACACACACACAATGAAGAGACAAGCAAGACACAATGGAAGGTCAGAAATCCACTCTATTGCTCAAGAACACTATTACAAGCTCAAAATAACTCTAAGCTCACACTATCCTCCAACAAGCTAACCTCAAAAATGAGCTCTCTAGCTCTTTTTATAGTTTCTAGACTAGTTTTGACCGGTTTCACATCTAGTGACCGACATAGTTAAAAATTCTAGATGCTATTTGGAAGGGTAAACGGTGTCTAAAAATAACGAAAATTGATACGCTTGTTCTACCTAAGCTCCTCAAGCTCGAGGACTCCTTGGCTTGCACAAAATGGAGCTAGAAGTTAAGAAAAGGGTTTTTCTATGTTACATATGTTACAATGAGTGATAAAAATCACTGTTGAGTGTTTAATTAAAAACATGTTTGTTTGAAAACTTGATCCGACTGGCTCCCTGCTCTGTCATTACATGCTTCCCCGTCTTCTATGCCTCTGGCTGCTTCCAACACCCCCCTCCCTCTCGCTTCTGTTGTCCTTGACAGAACCTTGTTGTGAGGTCTGCCCGATATAGTTATGTAGGAGGTCTTGAGCGAGGGTGTGCTCGGAGATACGAATGCCTCGGGCCAGATCGGCCTCGAGTTTCTCCCAATCTATTGGTTGCGGTTCTTCTGGTGGCGGGAGGTGATAGTGTGTGGAATAGACCATTCGTTCACAGGCAAATAAGTGTAATAAATGTGTAGGCCTGCTTATGAATACCTCTGAATGGTATTCCCAAAAGCCGGTTGTGAACATCTCTTCGAAAGTCTGCTTGTAGCACGCCGGTAGGTACTTTATTCTGCAATGCCAGGCATAACACACCCGTAGCGATGGCGTTGCACTCATATCATATACGAGATCGAAATTGCCATGCTCAAAGCCTAGGGAGTTTACATGAGGTGCCTTGACGCGTCGGAAGACTTTAAAAACCATTTGCATCATGTCAAAGATTTTGACAGTCATGTGCGCCGCTATATCGTCCATATGCTTTAGTCTAGGGCGCCAATGGCGAATTGTAGCCATCATGTAGCCTACAGTTGGTAACTCGATGGGTGGCTTAAAATAGGGGTAATTCAACCAATCCTGGCACTGCTTATTGTTTTGTACCTTAATAGCAAAGGCTGTCCAGGAGCGGCGTCGTGGTACTGGTCCCCAACATGGGTTGTACTTTAAATGCAAAGGTGCCTTTACCCATGTACTCATCATTTCTGGATACTTCTGTAGTAAATCTTTGCGCCACTCTGGTTGATAGATCTCTCCTTGCTGCACATCGAGTGGTAAATCATCCTCCTCGAATTGAGTCGCATGCGATGGTTTCTTACCTGTTTCTTTCTCAATGGCTAACTGGTATTCGGCCATTAACATAAAATACGGTTTATACTGTAGCTCATGCTCATATATGTATCGTCGCGGGGCCAAATGAGCAAAGAATGGAGACTGTAAATTTCTTTCTTCTATCATCGCCATGGCATGTAATTGTGCCTCTACTCTAGCTGAGTGTGTTGTCCCAAGTTCCTCAATTGTCTTCATCCACGCGGGGGTCGAGAGTTCGTAAGTCATCTGGCCTTCGGCCGTGATGCGTCCGCCTGGGATGGGTTGTGGCTCATACGCCTCTTCAAACGTTTCCTCCACCGAGATGGTGACAGTTTCTTCATCAGTTGGTAACTCTGGTGGGGAATCTGGCCTTGGTGGTGCTTCATATACTACGATCCTTGATTCAAGATTTGATACCTGGGCCCGTAATGTGTTGAGTTCCTCTAAGATTTCAAGAGAGGGGTCCACAAGTGCTGGTATGTCGTGGTGTGCCGGTGCTCGTAACTGGAGTAATTTATGATCGTCTTTGAGTTTTTGTAACCCCTCGTTCATGCGATCGTATTCATCTAGCAGTCTTACATGATCCTCTAGCAGCATCTTCATTGATTCCGAGGGAACGGCTTTGAACCGACTAGGACTCAAAGGTTGGTCTGGGTGGTCGAGAGCTGCTTCTAAGTTTTCTCGGTTCTGATCCTGCAAGCGCTGGTTTTCTTCCTTTGCTGCTGCTAGGTGTCTTCGTAGTAAGCCCATATTTCTCGTTAATGTTGCGTTGCGAATTCTCTGGGCCCTAAGCAAGTTGTCAAGATCAGCAGTGGCTTCCTTGGTCTTTTCTTTGCTTTCTAGTTCTAATTTATGATATGCCTCTCGTAATTCTTGGTATCGGCTGTTCAGTGAGGCATTCTCAATAGACAATAAATTAAGCTGCGACTGTAAGTCATGGGTTGTCCTCTGCAGCTGCTGATAATTATCGCCAAGAGATGTGAACTCATCTCTTACTTGCGTCATACACATGAACATCTGTCAAAATGCATTATCTACAGTGGGTGATAGTATTAATGGGGTGCTAAATGAAGATGCAGTGGGTGTAGATGCAAAGGGAACGGGGAATGGGGTTGGGAAAGTGGATGCGGTGGTGATTGGGGAAAATTGTGATGTGCCTAAATATGTTTGTGCCTTGAGTGAAGTGAGTGGTGGTGTAGTGGGCGGTGAGATGTCCATGTCATTGGACGTGTCCAGTGCGGTGACTGCGAATAAGGGTGTGATTGTGGGTGCTTGTGATGGAGTAAATATTGGATTTACAAAGGTTGAGGAGTAATTTACAGGGGGACTGGCTGGTGCAGCTGGGTGGAAAGGGGAAAGAGGGGTTACAGTGGGTTGGGGAGGTGAGACTGGGGAGAAGGTTAATGGCGGTAAGAATGGGAAAAGGGGTGGTGGAGGTGTGGGGAAGGACGGGAAAGATGGATGGAGGAATGGGTTCAAGAGAAAGGTGGATGTGTCAGGGGGTAGACTGGGTCTAATGGGTGCAAGAATTGTGGGGTGAGTGGTCGTAAAGACGATTTCTGCTACACCACCGGCGAATGAAGATGTTGGTCTGGGGGAAGGAGGGTGAATAGGGGAGGATGGAGGGATGGGCGGTGATGGAGGAGCGGCTGGCGTGGTCGGTACTTCAGTGACGACTGAGGTATGTACAGTGGTAGCGCGGGGTGGGGAATCTACAAGGATGGTTTCTGCTGCCAACGAGCTTTCAGGGACGAGACGTGCCTCCCTGGCCTGTTCTGAAGCTTGTGCTCCTGTTGGGACACAAATGTATTCGCCGGGCTTTGAAAGTAGTCGTACTCTGCGGGGGTCGAATTGTGGGAGTGGCTTTCTTTTCAAGTATCTAAGTGCTTCGTTGGAGCCTACTGATTTGACCAGCTCTCTAAATCCTTTGATGTATGCGTCTTCAAATCCGCCTGTGACAAGTTCTTGTTCTATTATCGCTTGACTCTCTTCCTAAGTCAGCTTTTTGCGTGCCCAAACTTTTTCCATAGTTCTATACAGCTTCTTAATAGCCAGTGTGTAAGCTGCTGCTTCACAAGTTTCATCTTCATGTGTACTTGTATCACCATGTGTGTCTATTTGTTGTCCTTGGCCATCTGTCTGTCCATGCATCTTGGGATTCGTGAGTGCCCTGGCTAGCTTCGTCATCACCTTCGTCATCATCGGTTGCTGTTCTTTCGTCATCAGAGCTAGACACGATCTGTCCTTGTGGCTGATCCTGGGGTGTGGTGGGATAGCTGGGCCTTTCATATTCTTGAGAAAAAAATTGTCCTTCTGAAAATTGGAACTCATTGGAGAACGCATCGGGCATTTCAAAATCGAATGTTGTGTTCAGTGGCTCTGCTTCCAAATTGGCTATCGGGAAAGAAAACGCTTCCGCACCAATAGTGGTGGGAATTTCTGTTGCCGTGGTGATAGGTTCTGGGGTTGTGGCTGCTTGAGGTGCACTAGTACTGGTGGCGCCCTCCGTTACAACTGGTCTTGATAACCTGATACGAATAGGTTGTACTATGGGAGTGGCTGCTGTCGATGACTGCTCTGGAGATGGTTGTGGTGAGGGTGATTATGGCACCTGAAGGCAGGGGATGGTTCCTCTCATGCGCTTTCCTGCTCTACCTTTGCTAGCCTTCCTAAAAGTTTCTTTGTGGTTCCTTTAAATGCTTTCAGCTCCTCACTTGTCAATGCACGTTCGATCGGCAGGTCATATGCCAAGCACATATATATAATCCTTGTAAGTGCACAACATCCATTGATGACCTTCTTTCGCTCCCACCTATGTTGTGCTAAATAGAGCTGATCAATTATCCAGCTAGCTAGATCAACCGTCTGGGGTCCAGTACATGCTAAGTATAAACCAAACCAGATTCTTTTGTGGGGCATGGTAAAATGATCCTGAGCTGGGAAAGCAAAATGCTGCATACATATCCGCAATGGCTTGGAGAGCTCAGGGGTTATAGCTGAAATATCCTCCCACTTAGTTACATCACCACATTTCATCGGCTCTGGAACTAGCCGTTCTCGCTCCGTCGGAGTGTGTGTTCCATGTATTTTGAGAGCTGTGCGAATTAAATCTTTGGACAAATAAAACCTTCTGAATGGAGGGTCATTTACCAAGGATGGTAACATGAATGTGCCGGGTAGATCCTTGTTCTCTGAAGCCGTCAAGGTGGTTACTAAGTAAAAGCATCTGTAAAAATCGGGTTTAGGCAGAGGGTCACTAAAATATTCTGTAAATCCCGCTCGTGCCCAAACGTGCGTTAAATCTTGTGTATTCTGTAGTCCTTCAAACTCTCTTGAAAAGAACTGGTACTTGGCCCATGTGCGAAAATCAAATGCCAAATTGGCCTCAAATATGAAATCAACGTCTGCTAATGGTCCTACTAGGCCTTGAAACCAGTGAGAGTTACGATGAATCTTCTCAGTATATCCTCTAGGAGGATTGTAGCTCAGTGATGAGTAGCACCTCCTTTAATGTCAATTTGGGACGACGTGAGGATGGTATGAAGACCTCGAGCAAGTGGCGGCACAAGTGCGTGAGTGAGAAGCACACAATCATGCACACACATACACACACGCGCACACGCGGCAAGACAAAGAGTGAGAATCAATGGAGTTCTTAGATTTCTTTTCAAAAGCTCTTACAAGTTTGTTTCAATTACAATCTAACCTCAAAAATGAGCTCTCTAGCTCCTTTTATAGTTTTTGACTAGCTTTGGCCCTGTTCAGACCTAGTGTCCGGCCTAGTTAAAAATTAGGTTCCAGGGCTTATTTGAGGGCTCAAACGAGATCTAAAAATTACGAAAATTGGCAGGTAGATACTTCTAAAGCTCCTCAAGCTCAAGGACTCCTTGGCTTGCACAAAATGGAGCTACAAAAAGATGAAATGGTATTTACAATGGTGTTTAGTGATGAGAATCACTTTTAATTAGTGTAGAAGTTTTGAAAAATTAAGGTTGCCTTAGTGCTAAATCTGCGTGAATGCTCATACGTGCTTCTTCCTGAAGAAAATTATTGGCCTATTTGCCAGATCTTCGTTGACTCCCTTGTCTGCTTGTGCCTTCTCTCCCTTCTGATTCTCTTCTCTGACTGCCATGCCTCGTTAGTCCTTCAGTCCCTTGTCCGCTGCTAACACCCCCCCCTCTCTCGCGTCTGTCGTCCCTGACAGACCCTTGTTGTGTGGGTTTTTGGATGTAGTACTCGACGACATCCTGCGCTAAGTGATGTTCAGAAATTCTCAATCCTTTGGCCAAATCTGTCAGTAGAGCATCCCAGTCTACCGGCCCGGGAACCTCTGGATGTGGTATACGTAGCTTTTCGGAATGTAGAGCTTGTTCCACTGCAAACAACTGCAAGAGATGGGATGGTCTGGGAATGAATATCTCAGAGTGATATTCCCAGAATCCAGTGACAAACATCTCTTCAAACGTTTGTTTGAAGCAGGCCGGTAGATATTTGATGCGAGCGTGCCATGCATACCCAACATTAATCGATGGGGTTGTGCTCATGTCGTATACAAGGTCCTGATTACCTTCATTAAATCCTAGTGCTGAGAGATGCGGTTCCTTGACATTTTTGAAGGTCTTGAAGGTGACCAACATAAGTTCGAAAATCTTCAGGCACATCTGAGTCATGATATCAGGTACATTCTTGAAACGGACCCCCCAATGTCGAATCGTCGAAATCATATATCCAACAGTAGGTGAGCCCTTAGGGGGTGCGAAGTACACATAATTGAGCCACTTCTCACATCCTTTAATCGTCAGCACTGTTTGCGTGTACTCCGGCCAGGATCTCCTTCGAAATACAGGGCAATAACATGGGTTATATTTGATGTACAGTGGCATGTTGTTCCATGTTCTTACCATTTCCGGGTATGTTTCAAGCAGCCGAATTCTCCACGTCGGTTGGCGAATATGTCCTTGCTTGGCACTTTCTGGGATGTCGTCAGGTGCAAACTGGGTGGCAGAGGTTGGTTCCCTTGAGGTGTGGTGCTTGATCTCCGCATTGTAATCCGCCATTAGAATGCAAAAAGGAACATACAGGTTGTCCGATGGGTCGATCCACCTATGGTGTGAGAGATTCTTAAAATAATCGGATTTTATTACAACCTCTTCCAATTTTGACATCAATGCGATTTGGACTGCCACCCTGTCATCATGTGTCGTGGCTACTTTCTCTAATTTTTGCATCCATTCAGGTGCCTCAATTTCAATTGTGTCCATGCCTTGTTCTGTTCGCTTACCTCCGGGTGTTGGCATCGGGACATAGGGATCCTCGAATGTTTCTTCTACTTCAATTGGCACAAGATCGTCAGGCTCGTGCTCTACCAGAGGGGAGGGCTGACGCTCGTATTGCATGACCTTGCTACGTAATTCCTCAAGTTCCGCCCGGAGTTTAGTGACCTCTTCAGATGTATCTTCTGCGGTTGTGCTTCTGCTGGGTGATGTCTGTCGGGTGGCCAACTGCCTTAGCAAATCATCTCGCTCTTTCTCTAAAGCGGCATGGGCCTCCATTAGATCTGCATGAGTTTCTAACACCACTTTCATATTCTCAGAGGGAATTGCCTTGAATCGCTCTGGGTCAATCTCCTGTGGGGAGCCCTCCATGGCCGCCTCCAGATTTTCTTCGTTCTGTTTCTGTAATCGTTTATTCTCCTCTAGCGCTGTAGACATATGCTTGCGTAGGAGGCCCAAGTTCCATCGAAGCTTCAGGTTTTCCGTGATCTGAGAATGTAGCAGCTCGTCCATGTGTCGTCGTTCTTCATCATCTGCCTGGGGTGGGTTGGCTACTAATTGTGCATATTGTTCCTGTAATGTCACGTGATGTTTTTGTAGTAGCTGCTTCTGCTCTTCAAGATCCATACATCGTGCTTGGAGATCTGCGTGGCTTCGGAAGAGCCTTGTATGTTGGTTGTCAAGGTGTTGGTAGTGTTGCTGAAGTTGGGACATGCATTGATGCATATTATTAAATACATTATTAAGAGGAATGGTGGGAGAAATGGTGTTGAATGCAGAGGGGAAGGGAAAGGGAAAGGGAAAGGGAAAGGGAATTGTGGATGCAGTACTGGAGAAGGGTGAGGGGGGAGGTGGGGGAATGGGAGATTGTGGGTAAATGGGGGGTGGGAGAGGTGCAGAGGTGGGTGGCACCTCCATGAAAGTGGAGGCCGTGGTGGGAGTGACTGTGAACATGGGGATTGTGGTTGCGGTAAGAGTTGTGAATGTGTATAGAGGTGTGTGTAATTGTGAACTCCCAGGAAGTGTGATCGGAATAGTGGGGTTTACCGTGGTTGTGGTTAGACTTATGTTTTCAGTGGAAACAGAGTATGTGGGTTGACTGATGGTTCGTGCGTCAGTGTGTGTAGTGGGTTCGGAGGTGGTGACAGTAGAGGTTACAGTGGTAGAGGGAGGTGAATGGGGTGGATGTGGGGGAGAAGGTGGCAAGGGAGGTGATGGAGGTGCACTCGATGTGTGGGCTTCCTCGGTGTCGTGAACAGTGTGTGTTGTGCCAGTGGTTGTGGGGGTGCCTTGTGGTCCTGATCCTAATACATTCATTCTTTTTCCCGTTCGTGGGGGGCATCTGCCATATCTTTTCTCTGTCCTTCGTGATTGTGCTAGTGCAGTATACACCATTTCAGGTACTCCCAAAGCGTCCGATATCATTTCCAGGGTGGCACGGTATTGCTCGTCCACACCTTCCTCCTCCAGAATCTGATTCATGAGGGCTTTACCTGCAGCTAATGATAGCCTGTGTTGCTCTTGAACTCGGTTCATCGTATCGTAGAGCTTCTTTAATGCGTTAGTATAGGTTGGGGCACCTTCCACTACTTGTAGGGCTTCCTGATCATACTCTTGTTCTTCTGCTTCTGATTGTCCACCCTGTGCCTCCTCATGTGCTTCTTCTTCATCGTCCACATTGACTACGTCCGGATGGCTGGGCTGGGCTTGGTCTGGGGCAGTTTGCTGTCCACCAGCTTGCTCTTCTTCAACTTCCGCATTTACAGCGTCGATGATTCTAGCAACTTCTTCGTCCGTTAGATCCTCCAGAGTGAATCCATGCGGGAATTCCAGATCAGTCGGTACTGGTGGAAACACAAGGTTAGGGCCATCTGTGCTGTGCCTGGGTAACCTGATAGTAAATGGTTGCACTCGTCGGGGGAGTCTTGGGGTTGTTTCAGGCGTCAGGGTTGCACCGCGAGCTTGTGCACAAGGCATCTGGACCGCGCCTCTCATCTTCTTTGAGGGAGGCCCTACAGCTAACAATCTGCGTTGAAACTCCTGTGCTCTGGACCAAATGAGAGCCCTCTGCACCGGTACATCATATGCGAGACATCTGTATACAATTCTTGTAAGTGCACAACAACCATACAGCACAGACTTTTGCTTCTTATACCATCTCTGATGAGCCATATGAATCTGGTCGATAATCCAGTGGGGCATATTGATGGTCAAATCAAAAGCATCCGCCAAGTAGAGGCTAAACCAGATCTTTTTGGGAGGCATCGTGAACCTTTCCTGTGCGGGGAATGCGAAGTGTTGCATGACCATGCGTAAGTGAATGGCGATCGTAGGTGTCATCGCAACCATGTCCTTCAACTTCGTCAGATTCCTGTTCTTCATATTATCTGGAACCATAGTCTCTTTCTCTGTTGGAATATGCATACCTTTCATATCGAGTGCTTCTCTTACCAAGTTGATAGTCAAGCGGAAACGCTTCAGCTCGTTGCCCCTTGTGAGTGATGGGAGCACAAAGGAGCTGTATCCTTTCTTGTCTTTGCTGGGAGTGAGGGTACTAATTAAATATGAGCACCTTAGAAAATCTGGCTTTGGTAGTTGGAACTTGAAGTAATCATAAAGCCCGGCCTTCTTCCATATCGACTTCAGTCCTTCATTATTCTGTAGCTTTTCAAACTCCCTGGTGAAGAAATGGTATCTGTCCCAACGTCCATTGAATTCTGCCTCGGACTCCCACATGTATGTGCCTTCACCCAGAGGTCCAACAATGTCACTGAACCAGTGTGAGGTTTTGCCCACCGGCATTGTGTGACCCTGTGGAGGATTCTGAATTGGTATGGCATGTAATGCCCGTAATGCCACTGGTCTTTCTTTTAATTCCTCCTCGATCGGAAGGCTTTCGATGTCCACCACTTGGGGGCTGGTGCCTGCCTGGGAGCTAGTTCCTACCGTATCTGCCATTTTACTTCTTGCTGCTTGTCTCTGTGAGAATATACAAACATGTGTTAACATTGTACAGGACAAGGAAGGACCGTTGTTGTTCCCATTACAATATTAACATGAGGGTCGGGAGCGAACAATGGGTTAGTAAGTGCTCGATGCGAGTGTGTGTGCGGTTAGTCGTTCGGTAGACCTAAGAGTTAAGTGGAATGATGCAGTGTGATAGTGATGTGGTTAGTAGGTTATCATGGATTTACAATTGGGGTCCGGGGGTTTGTTACATATCTTAGGCTGCCAATTGCAGTGGGTGGGTCTTGTTCTTGGTTTTGTAGAGACTCTAGAGAGCTTTATGGGTGTATCAACTTGAAAATGAGGCCTTTTAGGGACCCATTTACAAGCGATTATGTTTGTGCTCATGGGCCTTGGTGTGTTCTTGAGTGTTGAAAATGAATGAATGCTGGTTGTGCGAGTGAATGGGTTACGCTGTATAGGTTGTGGCGTCGGCATAGCTCTTTGCACCCGCAAGCAAGCCTTAGGCACCCAAATTTGTCTTGATTGTGGGCTAGCCTTCATCGACTTCTTGGGCACCCAAATAGATTTCACGTTAGCAGAAGAATTTCTGAAGGACTTCTTATTGGTGTCGTGTTGTTGGTTACTAGTAAGAGGCTTTGCCCGTGTGGTTGTCGTGAGTGCAACCGGGTGTTCGCCTTTCCGTGCCCACACTTGGTTTACTTTCTGGGACATTCTGCTGCGCAGGTACTTTTGATTTCCGGCATAGGTAGTACTCTGCTTCTTCTGCCTTGGATCCACCTTTGGTTGCTGCCTCCTTCTAGCCTTTGGAAAAGAAGGGAGTTCCGTTGCATCCCTGACTCCTTTTTTGTGAATATCATTCCTCTGCAACACATAGTTTTGGACAAGAACCGCATGGTCATCTTCATGTGTACCCCTGGAAGGACCAGGAGTTTGTGCCTTTCCTAGTTCCTTGAGTGCTCCATTATCTAATTCTACTGTAACTCGACTCTGATTGACCCATACCTGAAGAAGTCCGCTTCTTAGGTTTAAGTTAACTGCTTGGTCATAGATCCAGTCTTGACCCAAGACAAGGGGTTCCGTGAGGTCCTCATCTTGACACACTAGTACTTTAACTGTCATTGCCTCATCATGAATGTAGAGGGGAAGTTCCACCTCGCCCATGCAAGGGGTTTCCACGCCTCCCAATCCTATGAGATATGCTTCCACAGGATTGACAGTTAACTGCAACTCTTGACAGTAAGACAATTTAACAGCACTAGTGGCTGCACCTGAGTCGATCAAGGCTCTTACGGTCCTTGCACTCTTTCCTTGTCCTATATCTATGGTTATGAAAGGACGTCGATCAATTATCCTATGCGAGCTTGTTCCTGCGACTTCACACATGGCCATAGGATATCCTTGATCGGCATAGTCATTCGTTCTAGGCTGGTCCCTACCTTGCCTCCGTAACTTCATCCTTCTGATGCGTTCTAAAGCTTCTGCTTGAGCTTCTTCTCGAACACGCTTTTCTTCCTCTTTGCGTTTCTTAGTAGTGTTGAGTCGGCTGAGCATTTCCTCCGTGAGGGGTTCTTGATACAACTTGACTCTGCAACCGCTAATATAGTTTGGGAGAACATCACCCTCTAACGTGGCTAGTTGTACTGCTCCACTCGTGGAGATCCTATTGATGATCATAGGTCCGTAGCCTCTCTTTTCTAGCTTCCTCGCGTGTTGTTTCAGTGTATAGACTAAGACTAGATCTCCTGCTTTCAAGCCTTTATCCTTCACATGGGCATCAAAGTATGCCTTCTGCCTCTTCTTGGCTGCATATATTCCTGCAGCGGCTCTCAATCTTGTTTCCCCTAATCGTTCAAGGTCAAAAATCCTAGAGGAGAGCTCATGACCTGTCCATTCGTGCTCTTGTGCTACTCTCAATGTAGGAATCAGGAAATCCAGGGGTAGCACAGCGTTTTGGCCAAATACCATCTGAAAGGGGGTGGCTTGGAGTACCGTTTTGTAGGCAACTCGGTATGCCCAAACAGCATGGTGTAGCTGTTTGTCCCAATCAAAGCGTTTAGTGTTCACTAATTCTGTCAGTACATTGCATAAGATCTTATTAGTGCTCTCAGCTTGTCCATTAGCTTGAGGGTGATAGGGGGCAGACTTTTTGTGTATTACCAAGAATTCTTGGAGTAGGTTTTCAATCACTTCGTTCAAGAAATGAGTGCCTCTATCACTTACAAGCTCTATAGGTAGCCCATATCTTGTGAATACATTCTCAAACAAGAATTTAGCAGTTGTTTGAGCATCGTTCTTCGTCGTAGCCTTTACCTCTACCCACTTAGTTAGATAGTCTGTTGCAACAATGATGTATTCCGCATGAGAACCCTTAGCTGGGGGATTAATAGGACCTACGAAGTCTATTCCCCACTTAGAGAATGCACGTCCACCCATCATAGGTTTCAGTGGCATCTCATCTTTACGTATAGGATACTGAGTCCTCTGACAGACATCACACCGTTTCACATAGGTATGTGCATCCATGTGAAGGGTAGGCCACCAGAAGCCTGCAAATAATATTGCCTTGATCACCCGATCTGGTCCAAAGTGTCCTCCTGCTACACCTTGGTGAGCAGTTTCTAAGATCTTGAGATATTCACTTTCATGGACACATAGCCTCAGGTAACCATCTTTACCACGCTTGTATAGATTATCACCAATGAGTGAGTAATCCAGGGCTTCTTGTTCTAAACTCCTTTTCCTAGCCAGAGTCATGTCTGGAGGGAATGTGTTTGTCCTCAGGAAGGATACTACAGGTTCGCTCCAATCTGGCACAATGGATACTTGATAAAGAGTGGCGTGTTCCACTGGTGGTTTAGTGCAACAGATTGGACATTCCTTGCACAACTTTTGGACATCAGCTTCCATAGTTGGCCAATGTACTCTGAGTCTCCTTAGCGTCTGTAAAGTTCGTTGCTTTGAGTAGTGTTGCTCTAACGCACCTACATGTGCTAATTGCAACCATTTAGCGTACTCATCCTCTTCTACGCAACAAGCCAAGATCCCTTGATCTGTGTGCTTGTACATACTTCCTGCCATGATGTGGTACTTTTGGGCTTTTACAACCTCTCTATTTCGTGTGTTTACCACTGGGTGGTTAGGCCCGTATGTCAATACTGGCACCAATGGCTTAGCCCACTGCGGTACCACTTCCAAATTAAACAAGTAAGCATCAGGAAGGTCATCTGATACTCCTTGTGGGGCTTCTCCCGATGTGAGCCTAGAGAGGTGATCTGATCTTAAATGCGTTCTACCTTTCCTTACCACAACTTCAAAGTCATATTCCATGAGCAAGAGAAACCATCTCACTAATCTTCCTGTATTGCATGGCTTGTTTACGAGGTATAGCAATGCCTGATGATCCGTAAAAAATTTAAACTTATTTGCAAGCAAATAGTGTCTAAATTTCTTAACTGCATATACCATGCCTAAACCTTCTCGCTCTGTAGTGGTGTAATTCCGTTCAGCCGCGTTCAATTGTCTACTGGCATAGGCAATTGGAAGATCCATATTACCTTCACCAGTAGGTTGCGCAAGCACACATCCAATAGCATAATTGGATGCATCCACGTGAACATGGAATGGCTTATTCCAATCTGGTGTGGTCAAGATTGGTGCTGAACATAATCTTCGTTTAAGCTCCTGGAAGGAATTCTCACATTCATCCGTCCACTCAAAGTTAGTCAGAAGTCCGTACATGGGCTTTGCAATGACAGCATACATGTGTATAAATCTTCGGTAATAACCACAATGCCCCATGAAAGCTTGTACTTCCTTGACATTCTTTGGCCTAGGTAGTTCTGCTATAGCTCTTACTTTCTCTTCGTCAGTAGATATGCCATTCTTTGACACTATGTGTCCTAGAATCTTGCCTTGCCTGACCATAAAAACGCACTTTTCTGGGTTCAGGCAGACTTGATATTCTCTACATTTGTCAAAGATTTGTCTGAGTTCAGGGATATGGGTTTGTCTAATGTTGGAATGAGCACATTAGGGGAAAAAATGAACCCTGCATGGGCCTTTTAGATTAAGGAGTGATTAAGGATGGACCAATGAGAAGAGGGTGGTGGCCACAGTCTAGATTCCTTTTTCACTAGACTAGGAGTAGGCTTCCCTTGGTTTGTGGTAGTCAAAGTTTCTAAAACCACCATGAATTCAGGGGTTTTGTGGAGAGAGTGGATTTCGAATTCAAAACTTTGAATCATGACCATTGGATGGTCCAAACAATCCAAGGGATGGTGTTATATTGCAAAAGTCAAGGCTTCCTTAAAGCTAGGCCATTGGATCATGTGTAGATCCGGCGGTTCCCTTTGAAATGAGATAAAGAAATGCGCAGAAGCTCCTCGACCGTTGGATTTCACCTATTGATCCAAGGACTGAAGTTTAATCTACATTTTAAATGGCGCATTTTCTTCTGCACCGTTCGATTGTTCCAAGATCAAAGGGTTGTCGATTAACATTTGTATGGGAAGGCGCCATTTGTTCTGAAGCCTTGGATCTGAGGTCCATCGGACGATGCACATTGAGTGATAAAAGGGCTCAGCTTGAGATGCGCGGCGCCGTTGGATCAGAGGAGCCATCCGATGGATGTGAGTGACTGCGTCGACGGATCAGCGCCAGTTTTTAACGTCCATTAGATCTTGGAGGATGAAAGGCCTAGATTCAGCGCGAATTCTTCATCTCTCTACTGTGCTACCGAAATTTTCTTCTCTCTCTACTGTGCTACTTGGGGAAGTAGCACGCATTCAATGTGGTCTTCCCTTTTTCTTTTAATCCTAGCCATTCAATGGGAAAAATCCAATGGCTTGAATCTAATTCGACTGAGCATCTAGTTGAGGTTTCTTTTTCTTGTATATTTTAATAGAGAAAACCACCCTGGTATTGTCCATCCTCTTAATCACGTACACTCTTAATTTTAATCCCTAAAAATTAGGGATCCTTACAAGGCCCATGCAGGGCTCACTTTTTCCCCTAATGACAAAGATCATCAACGTAGACTTCTAAGTTTTTCCTCGGGAACTCTTTAAACACATGGCACATCAGTCTCTGGAAGGTAGCTGGTGCATTGGTAAGCCCAAATGGCATTACTCTAAAGGCAAAAATGCCCCATTCCGTGGCAAAAGCTGTCTTATGCTGATCTTCTGGAGCAATGGCGACTTGATTGTAGCCCGAAAATCCATCGAGGAAGCTGTACACTTCCTTGCCGGCTACTCTTTCAAAGAGATGCTCTGTGATGGGAAGCGGATAGTTATCTCGAATTGTGGCTGCATTAACCTTTTTCAAGTTAATGCACACACCCAGCTTGCCATTCTTCTTAGGCACCACAACGATGGGGGATACCCATTCAGTGTGCTCAATTTCATAGATGAATCCCGCTTCTACCAGTCTATCTATCTCTTCTTTGATCTTAGCAGCATAATTATCGTTGTATGTGTAGGGCTTTTGCTTCGAGGGTTTGGCATCTGAAGTCATGGGAATGGTGTGTGAGCATTTGTCAGGGTCGACACCTTTCAAATCCTTGTAACTCCAAGCGAATACATCTCTGTATTCTCTTAGCAAGGCAATCAATTCGTGCTCTTCTTCTTCTGTCAGGTCATGGCCTATGTACGTGCATCTCTCCTCTCCTTCTTCTAGGGCCACTACTATTTTCTTGGTAGTTTCTTTGTTATCATAGGCCTCTCCTGATTGTGCCTCTCGTTTAGGCATTCTAATCATGACTCTCCTGTCATCTATCTCATACTTCTTAAAATTTTCTGGGACCTCAAACAAAGATTCTTTCTCTTCTGGTGAGACTTCTCTCTTCTTTCGTTTCTTCCCTTCTTCCTTCGGAGTCACATGTGTTGCGAATCTTACATCGTTTGTAAGCTCTCCATGCCTCTGGGTTGAAATTCTACTTCATGGAAGTATTCTTCATCTGATGCAAATGGTGGGTCCATAATGATTGACTCTAGATCGGAGTCACTTGCATCCTCAAATGCATCAGGGCTAGGTTCGCATTCTTCTAGAACTGCCTCTCCCATGATTGGCTCTATGGAGAAGACTGAAATGTCATAGCCATCCTCATCACAGTGAGGTGTCCATTGTTCCTCATTGATGGCTACGTCCATGGTTGCTAAAATTTCTGCCCAGCCATGGGGTTCAAATTCTTTGTCCGGAAAAACTACAGCTGCATAGGCTGGGTCTTGAATGGGTCTATGGGTTTCGTTTGCACCTACCTCTCTGGCCTTTTCTCTCTTCTCTTCCTCTA
Organism: Ceratopteris richardii; assembly: GCA_020310875.1. Classification (NCBI taxonomy): domain Eukaryota; kingdom Viridiplantae; phylum Streptophyta; class Polypodiopsida; order Polypodiales; family Pteridaceae; genus Ceratopteris; species Ceratopteris richardii. Next base: position 51,151,709 of record CM035417.1, on the reverse strand, counting down.
CTGCCACTTTGCACATCCATAAGTGAGTGTCTTCATGCATCCATGAGGATCCTGACCCTATGGAATGCACAGATTACGTATCATCTTTGGCTCTATGGATGGGATTCCACTGGATAGGAGGTACATCTCTATGAGAGTAATCTTTGAGATTTACTTTGGTTGTAACACCTAAGTGTTGCAGGTACAAAGAATTGGTTCCCCAATCCTGTACCACTTGCAACTGTCGCATAAATGGTCTTCCCAAAATCATCTCATAGGCATGATTCTTGCTAAAATCACATATAGCAAAGCTATGCTCAAACTCAACACCACAAGTGGTGAGAGTTATGCCTTCTAGCAATCCTAAAGGTCTCTCAATATGACCATCGGCCATCTGCAATTTCATTCTCGTGGGTCTGAGTGCTGGCTTGCCCCAACGCTTCCATAGGGAGGTGGTAGCGATAGCAACTCCTGCACCTGAGTCTAAAATGGCCTTGGTGGTATGTCCTAGATAGGTGATGGGAAGGTAGGTGTTCCCTTCTTCGCCTTCCAACATATCTCCTATCTTATCCAAGGGAATTTCTGGCACTGTCCTCTACGATCCTACCTGGGAACGTGGTTTTGCAACTTCAGTTACTTGACTGGCTACATATTTCCGCGCTTTTGATCTATCCTCAGGCAGTTCTTCCAAAATGAGATCGCGCTGCACCTTGGTGTTCTTCACTACCTCCGTGTTCCTAGGTATGACTGAGTCGTCGTTCCTTACCATGACTGTAGGTGCTCTCATACACGTGGACTTTGCTTCCCATGGGCCTGTGAAGTGGGGTAGCTCTTGTATGGAATTAGACTCAAAGTCCAATCTCTCGTGAGACTGAGTACTCTCATGTTCCCCGTAAATAGATGGGATGTCTTGTGGGAATTGGTCGTGTGCATCATCCACAAGTTCAAAGGGAGGGGCGACTTCACTTTCGTTATCCCATTTCTCTTCTTGAATCTCTCGTAGGAAGTCTGGTGCAAACCGATTCATAGAAGAAGAAGTGTCTGGCTCCGTAGAATTAGGCACATAAGCAACCTGGGAAGGAGGGCTTATTCTATCGTTGGCTCTCTCCTCGTTCTCATAGATGGCTGGGGTGCAAGCTTCCTGGGGAGGATTACTTATTCTATTACTTTTCCGAACAGGCTCATACGCTCCCTGAGAAGGAATGTGGGCAACCTGTGGAGGTACGTAAGGTTTTGAGGGAGGCTCATCTACCTTTTGGGGGGGAAGATAAGCTTCTTGAGGAGGCACATGGGCTTCCTGAAGAGGCTGGCTTATCCGTTCCCTTGCCCTTTCCTTTCTTTGAGGGGCAGGTTCCTTTTCTGATTGTGCAATTAGCCTCTCTATTTTTTCTAGCAGTCCATCAAAGTGTAACTGCGTCTTAGCTGAGCTAGAGATGTTAAAGAGGCGGCTAGCTTCAAACATGGCTTGAGCCAATTCCACCATCTTAGCACAAATTTTAGTTCGTTCAAGCTCTAGCTCTGCTCTTGGGTAACACTTTTCATGATCAGTTACGTTTGGCCCTTCTTGAATTCTGGCCTGATATGCTTTAAGCATCATATTAAGGTCTTCGGGAGTGGGATCTGCTAGGACTGATCCTACTCTAGGGGGTGGTGGGTTTAGGTGAGGCGGGTTGGATGGTGGTGGGTCGGATGGAGATGGGAATGGTGGTGGTGGAGTAGTGTGAGAGGGAGTTTGAGTTGTGAGTTTGGTTATTCTGGCTCTTGTCTCTCTTACGCTTTCCTCAAGTTCACTCATCTTTTTAGCCCATTGCCTTTTCATTCTTTCCCGACTATCTTTCCAAGCTCTAGTCCTTTTCTTGGTTATGCTCTCAGTTTCACTAGCCTCTGGGCCCTTTTCCTGGCTTGCCTCTTGGTTTTGCTGCCTGAGCTCTAGTGACTACCTGTACTGGTGCAGTGGAAGTGACACTTCCTGAGGAATCTACAACCAACCCAATCACATTAATGGGAGTGATTTTTGGCATATTATTAGGATTCTTAGGGCAATCTCGTAAGAGATGCTCCTTTCCACACTCTTGGCAAAATCCTTGGATCGTCACGGACTGAGTTTGTGTAGGCGGAGGTAAGGGACAATCACGAATGAAGTGATCTCCTTGGCATCTGTAGCACGGTCCTCTTGGGAATGGAGGTCTTACCTGCCTAGGTTGAGGCCTAGGGTTGGGGTTTGCATACATGACGTTTGTGTAATCTGACTCCCAACTAGGTTCATTTGGCTCTTCACTGTAATAGGACTCACCATGTTCTGGAGACTGCATGTAGTATGCCTAGGGACTCTCAACATGTGTAGAATCAAAGCTATGGTCACTCGGGTCATTTTCAGAAAGCAAGGATGTTACCGGGACTAAGGCTCTATTCAGATTCTCTTCTGCAGCAGTATACTTTACCGGAATCACATTGGCTGGGGCAGGGGGTTGTTGTGCTAGCACAGGCTGAGGCCTTTGTTGGTTTTGATAGGGTTGCTGATAAGGTTGTTGTGGCCTTCCATATGGTTGTGGAGGGTACGGGTTCTGGTATCTTCCCTGCTGAGGGTATGGTTGAGGGTATGGTTGCCTAACAGCCTGCTTATTGTAGGGGCAGTCTTGCGCGGTGTGATTTGTGTACCTCCGTTCTATGGTGCAGTACTGGCTACTAGGATTTACTTGGGGCTGAGCCATAATGGGACACACGTTTGCCATATGGTCACCACCGCATGTATAGCACCTCTTTGCTGGGGTAAACCTCGGAATTTGTTTGCTAGAGACGCCTAGTTTTTGGGCCACTTTCTCTGCGAGTTCCTCAATTGATGTGGATTGCGTGGAAGAGTGACTAGATGCACTATCTGAATCTTTGTAGATTTTGGAAAGCTCTAGTTCTTCCCCTAGGTTATCTTCAATGTCAATGCACATGCGTACACACTCTTCTATAGTCCTAGGGTCCTTCAGATACACATATGATCTTAATTTTGTACTCAACAATCCATCAAGGAATAAGGCTACTTGTTTAGCAGATGTGGCTAGCTCCGAAACAGGGCACCTTTCAAGGTATTGTCTAAATCTTCTTCCTGCCAACCTTACAGTCTCTTGGGGAGTCTGTTTGAAGCTGTGAATCAATGAGGAGGTATTGTGTCTTATGCCACTCTTAGAGAACTCTACAATGAAAGCTTCTAGGAGTTGGTCTATACACCTGAATTGTCGCTCATCCAATGGCTGAAACCATGTAAGTGCTGTGTTCCTAAGGGTTAGACCGAAGGCATTGTACTGCGTGAATAGATCCTCCACTTGTTCAGCTCTCAAGACTTGCTTGAACTCCGCCACATGATCATAGGGATCTCCTGTGCCATCGAAGTAGTTCTTCATGCACTTAACTAGCTGGGTCGGTCTCAAAGTTCTTGTGTGCTCTCTAGGTCTCGGCAGAGGGAATCCATCCACATTTCTTTGATTCCTATGGACTCTGAGTATCTCAGGTTCTACTCTATTCGTTTCCGTCCTCGTTCTTTCTCTGCCCACTGGGTTGGCAAAGCTGACTTCTGGTCTATCTCTACTTCTGTCTCTTTGCATTCCATGAGCTTGGGATGTCCCAGCTCCAGGGTGACCATAGGATACATTCGATCTTGGTTGGGGGAAAATGAATTCACCCTTCCAAGTGTAAGCATGCCTATCATTTTCCCTAACCACAAAGATCCGTTCTGAAGCGTGATCTAAGTAGGTCACTCTGCCTGGGCTATTAGGATCCTTAAACTCATAGATCATGATATTTCCTATATCAGTTGGCTGATTAGATTTATACCTCCAAAAGGCTTCGTCGGTTTCTCGATTGAGGAGCAGCTCTATGCTCTTATTATCCTGAGGAATCCATTCCGGTGTGATAATCCTAGTGAGAACCGATTTACCTCGAGGGGTTCTAGGTTCTGCACCCATGTTTCCTTGCTCCAAGTCACCTAAGTCCGCCTCTGAGATTACATTCCCAAATTCATCTGTCCTGTCTGGGTGACTGGTGACTACGTATATGGTTCCTTCTTTGTCCAGGTATGCTCCATTTATAAACTTGACAGCTGGGTGCTCTAGTCCAATGGATTGATCAGGATTCTTAATCTGTACTACAGACCTTCCTAGGCCGTCCTCATAGATGCTGGCACCTAATCGGCTGGTCCTAAGGTATTCCAACTGTGTTTTGTAAGGGCCTTCTACCCTGTACAAGTAAGGCACTCCTGAACTTCCCGTAGGTCTGTCCATGCCTTGAGACATTTCTGACTCACTGGTCTCAGAGCTAGGGTAGTACGAGTGGTGGCTCAACTGCTGGGCCCAAGACCTAGCAGTGTGGTTAACGCTAGCCTCTGAAGATCTAAGGCTTTGTCTCTCCCTTATTAGGTGTCGTCCTGATCTAAGGTTCATATGCCTAACTGATTAACCCAATTTTTCCCAGGTACAACCACGTTTCTGAGTCCTTTTGTATCGGTCACTTGGTTCTTTTTATGTTGATTATCGTGTTTAGACTCTTGTCTGATGTCACGTAATCAGGAATACTTGAGTTTAATTTCGCACTTTAGTTTGGTCGTTTCGCGTTAGGTTCTTTTCCTTTTAAGATTGTCGTTCGCACACACACAGGTTATCTCTTAACTTGCACTTGGTTTTCTTAGATAGTCTTTGATTTATCTCGTGCCTATCGTTGCCTGGAAAGACTCCTACCTCTAGTCGTTCTTAGCCTAAACTATGAATTGATAGAGGGGGTTAAAAGTTTCCAACCTTTTGTTTCCTGCTTGGTTGCCCTTGAGTGCTCAGGAAGTGTGTTCCCAAGCTTGCACTTACACTTGCTTAGAACGCCTTTCGATGCTCTCAATAGGTCTGTAAGAGTTCCAAAGTTATCTTGAAGATTTAAATTCCAAATACAGCACCAAATATTTTCATTCCTGTAGCACAAACACGAACTTGCATAGTGATTTTTAAGAAAACAATTCTAAAGACCCTTGACAGGTCCTAGGGTTTTCTCCCAAATCTCAAGTGTAGGAACCTCCAGAAATACTAATGGATTGACTATTTTGCCCCAAAATTGTCCCCAATTTTGAATAAAAACAACCCTAATTTTTGGCCGAAAAGCCTATCAATCGCGATCGACAGGTCTGTCAATCGCGATTGACAGAGGTGTCCGCCGGGGCTGTCAGTTGCGATCGATAGTGTCAATCGCGATCGACAGAGTCGATCGTGGCTGTCAATCGCGATCGACGGTATCAATCGCGATCGACACGTTTTCCGGATTTTTTGCCAAAATTTCAGTCAATCGGGAGCCTATCAGTCGCGATGGACACGTGGCAACGCGCAAAAGTCAATCAATCGTTGAATTTCAGTCGGTCGTGATCGACGGTGTCAATCACGACTGACAGAGGTGTCGGTCGTGGCTGTCGATCACGATCGACGGTATCAATCGCGATTGACAGGGTCCTACGTGGCAATCTGTCGGTCGTGAGGTCTGTCGATCGCGATTGACAGGGTCTGTTGGTCGCGATTGACAGGGTCTGTCGATCACGATTGACAGGGTCTGTCGGTCGCGATTGACAGAAAACCTCGGAATTTTTCTACTGTTTTTAATGTTTTAGGATGTGCTCCTTGTGCTTGTTCTAGTGGTGCACTCAATTTTGTAAAAAGCCAAAAATTTCTGTCAGTCGCGATCGACAGAAGCCTGCGACCGCGAGACAGTTTCTCAGTTTTTCGTACCTGCGCCGAGTGCTGAGGGTGATGATACAGCAAGACCTGCAATGAAACTCAAGAAACATGCAAAATCCGCACACACAATATCGCTCTCTCGCTCTCTCTCACAAGTGAAATGAGGGAAATGAGGTGGGAAAGGTGATATGATCAAAAAAATAGAAATTTTCGCGATGATGGAGATGGAGGTGGGCGATTGTGATGATGATGATGGTGATGAAGATGGCGAAGAAAGTAAAAGAAAATCGAGGAGAGTGAAGAAAATACCTACAACTCCAACGCGTCCACTCTACGTCTTACCATCACACGCTCGTCCTCAAAGCTCGATCCCCGGCAACGGCGCCAAAATTTGGTGTAGCTCAGTGATGAGTAGCACCTCCTTTAATGTCAATCCGGGACGACGTGAGGATGGTATGAAGACCTCGAGCAAGTGGCGGCACAAGTGCGTGAGTGAGAAGCACACAATCATGCACACATATACACACACACGCGCACACGCGGCAAGACAAAGAGTGAGAATCAATGGAGTTCTTAGATTTCTTTTCAAAAGCTCTTACAAGTTTGTTTCAATTACAATCTAACCTCAAAAATGAGCTCTCTAGCTCCTTTTATAGTTTTTGACTAGCTTTGGCCCTGTTCAGACCTAGTGTCCGGCCTAGTTAAAAATTAGGTTCCAAGGCTTATTTGAGGGCTCAAACGAGATCTAAAAATTACGAAAATTGGCAGGTAGATACTTCTAAAGCTCCTCAAGCTCAAGGACTCCTTGGCTTGCACAAAATGGAGCTACAAAAAGATGAAATGGTATTTACAATGGTGTTTAGTGATGAGAATCACTTTTAATTGGTGTAGAAGTTTTGAAAAATTAAGGTTGCCTTAGTGCTAAATCTGCGTGAATGCTCATACGTGCTTCTTCCTGAAGAAAATTATTGGCCTATTTGCCAGATCTTCGTTGACTCCCTTGTCTGCTTGTGCCTTCTCTCCCTTCTGATTCTCTTCTCTGACTGCCATGCCTCGTTAGTCCTTCAGTCCCTTGTTCGCTGCTAACAAGGATCGTCGATTGGCATGGGTCCTGGAAAACCTTGAAACTCTGGTGGTTGCATCGTCGGATGAGATTCCGCGAGTAATTCTCCAATAGTGGTCATTGGTGCACTGGGGCCAGCTTCTGATGGTCCTTCTTCGATTTGCATGATGACTAACGAGCTAATGGAAAAGATCTTCTACAAAAGATTAGCACATTAGTATGGAAATTAATTATGATCCCATTAAGGTGAGACCGCAATCCCTTTCCGTAGCCGATGTGTAACCCGTGTAGCCAAGTGTTGTGAAGTGATTGATGCTATGATTTTTCGCAAAACTAATGCAGGTCTCTAGACACCTACATGCTTCAGATTATGCATACATTTCTTGATGAGCTTGTATTATGAGTGATGTGGGGTTATGGTGTGTGAATTTATACAAGGTTCAAATGTAAGTGATTTATTACAAGGATGAAGATTAGTTGAGGTGGTAGTGGTGTCAGACAATGGGTTAGGGGAAGTCTGCTGGACACGTTTCGGTATCCATTTCCTAAGAGTTTTTGAGCGGATGGTGTGTTTCTTCTGAGGGACAAAAGATGGTATCGTATGTGGTGTTATTGAAGGGTGAAGAGATTTCGGCGGGGTGTATAATACATGGCTTGGGTGTTGAACTATAATAAATGGTTTGGGTACCCAAATTTGCGCTTTAATAGGCAGCTGAGTCCATTCCAGGCGATAGCGAATAGTAATGGAGCCAAAGGGTGTTGGTGCATGACAATCATTAATTGAAGGATTATGAAGAAATGAAGTCAAGGAGTCAAGAGGAGAATAAATTCAGAAGGTTGAAGGAAGGATATTTTTCAGGAATCCAAGGATGTGTACACATATGTACATTAGCTGACTTATACTTTTGTCTAGTCATACACTTGTATATATTCATCTATAAATATGTTGGAAAATGTCGGGGCAAAGAGAGCAGAAGAAGAATAGAGAATAGGTAGAGAGAAATCAGTTGTAAGAAGTGCCATTAGACACATGAAAAGTGAGTGAATTGTCTATTCTCACTTAGATGTAATTTTTCTGAAGAAATCGAGAAAACTTGCGCCCGATGTTTTGTTGTCTGCTCCTTCTGTGTTTAATCTTTTGAGAAATCCTTCTACACGTATCTAAGTCCATAGCTAATCTATCTATGGCTAGAATTTGAGAGGCTAATTGTAATCAGGCTGAGAGAATTTTGTTTAGGAACATTCATATGTGAAGATGTTCTGAGAGTCGACAAAACTGGCGCAGATTTCATGTTCAGGGAAATGAAGATTTCTCAGTGTGTGGTGTAAAGTTTTACACAAGTGAGGGCTTAAAATCTAAGTTGGAAGGTAAGCCATCTATGGCTAAAAGATCTTGATCAAACAGGTTCGACATTGTGAGAACTATAGCTAAGAAGTTGCAGGTGTCAAAGTCGCCATTGCAGAGAAGCAGTTTCAGACATAGGAAAAGTGTTTCACACATTTCTCAGTGTGTACTCAATCATTTTGAGAAATTTAACTTGGTAAAGTTGCGCAATCTCAAGGTGAAGTGTTGTACAAAGTTTTATCAAAACTTTACAGGATTGATTAATCAATGAGTGATTAATCTGCAGCAGACTTTTCTGAAGAAGTTGAATTTTTCAGAATAATCAATTTTCTGATTAATTGGTGAATGATCTCTAAATTTGGTGGAGTATAAGGTTAATATTGATATAGAGGTGTTTTAAATTCAAGGTTAACTTGTTCTTTTGGAGATTAACACTCTCCATCAGTGGTATCAGAGCAGGTTGTATCAAAATTGAAGTGAAGAAGACTCCGACTACTGCAGAAATACAAATCTTTACATTTTGAAGGTGCAGAAGGATAAAGGTTGAAGAAAACTTGAAGGTAGACACATTGAAGATATCAAAAGGATCAGAAGAAGCAAGACTCGAAGTAAAGGTACATTTATTCCTTGTAAAGTCTAAAGTTTTGAGACTACAGGTGAAGCAAGGATGGGAGATAGTCTCCAAATTGAAAAGTTGGATAGAGAGAACTATCCTGCATGGTCTATGAGGATGGAAGCTCATCTTATGAGCAAAGATTTGATAGCCTACATTACAGGTGAAGAAGAGAAGCCCAAATTTAGAGATCCTAGTGTTCCAACTAGGGAAGAATTGTCAGATCTAAAGAATTGGATGAAGAAAGATGCTCAAGCAAGGAGCATAATCTACATGGCAGTCAATGACTATTTGCTTCCTCACATTAGAGGACTTGAAAGTGCATGTGACATTTGGAATGCTTTGGAGGAGCATTTCCAAAATACAACCAAATCAAGGAAGGCTTCACTATGGGCAGAATTTACTACCTTCAAGAAGAAGGCCTCACAGTCAATCTTTGATTATGTGACAAAGATGAAGGACATTGCAGATTCTCTAGGTGCAGTGGATGAAGATATTGAAGAAGACAAATTGGTAAGACAAATTCTCACAGGGTTAAGAGGAGATGAGAAGTGGAAGCCTTTCATTTTATCTACAGAACTTTCATTAGATCACTTTACTCCTGATTTGAATCAATTGTTAGGTCATATGCTAACTTTTGAGAATGATATCAAAGGAGATGTTGATAAGAGTGCAGGTCATGCAATGTACTCTAAAGACAAGAAGAAAGCCAACAAAGGAAAGCAACAATCAGGTGAAGAAGAAGGTACTTCAAACCAAGCAAATTTCATAAGAGGACAAGGAAATGGCAGAAGTAGAGGAAGAGGCAGAAACAACAAAGATAATGTAAGAGCTTGTTGGATATGTGGTAAGACCAATCATCTATCTCATTATTGTTGGCACAATAATCAGAATAATAGTAATTATCAGAACTTTAATCAAAGAGCAAGAGGTGGTAGATTTCAGAGAGGAAACTTCAGAGGTAGAGGTGGTAGGAATTCTTTTGGAAGAGGTGGAGGAAGAAACTTCCAAAATCAATCCTATAATAACACCTACTACAACTATGCATCAGATCAGAAGGAGGACTCGACTCTCATTATGAATACTTGTGAAACCTCACATGAGGATATGAGAGTGTTTTATATTGATTCAGGATGTAGTAATCATTTAAGTGGAAATATTGCTTTGATGACTGACCTAGATCATAATGCAATTAATCATACAGTTCAGACAGGTGATAATACAAAGCATAAGGTAAAGTCAATTGGTTCAGTCAAAGCTAAGGATGGGAGCACTCTTCTGAGTAAGGTACTTTATGTTCCCACAATCCCAAAGAATTTGATCAGTGTAGGTCAAATTGTGGAAAAAGGATATGAGGTAAGGTTCACCAATGATGGAGTTTATGTTGAAGACCCTAGTCAAGGGTATAAACAAGTTATTGCAGGAAAGAAAGAAGGAAGGCTCTTCACATTGAAGGTACAAGGAAATGTTGGACATGCTATGTTCACATATGGAGAGCAGAAGGTGTCAGAATTGGATCTTTGGCACAAAAGACTTGGACACTTTAATGAAAAAGGTATTAAAGAAATGATTAACAATGATTCAGTGCTTGGGTTGCCTAACATTGCAGGTCAACACATGACATACAGATGTGAGGCATGTCAATTAGGTAAGGCTCATAAGCAATCCTATTCCAAGCATGGGTTTATGTATTCAGAAAGACTTGAATTGGTGCATACAGATGTGTGGGGTCCTTCAAAGGACTTTAGTATAAATGGTTCAAGATATTATGTCATATATGTTGATGATGCTACCAGGTGGATCACAATTTATGTGATTAAAGAAAAGTCAGAAGTGTTTAATACATTTAAACACTATCATGCATATGCAGAAAGGATTACAGGTCAAAAATTAAAGAGACTAAGGTCAGATGGAGGGGGAGAGTATTTTTCAAATGAATTCAATGATTACTTGTGGAATGCAGGTATAAAGAGAGAAGTTACTTGCAGGTACTCCCCTCAACAAAATGGGGTAGCAGAAAGAAGAAATAGGACTCTTGTTGAGTTTGCAAGGTCCATGATGAAAGAGAAGAATTGCCCAAATTACTTGTGGGCAGAGGCTGTAAATACAGCTACATATTTGGTCAATAGATTGCCTTGTAAAGCTTTGCAAGGTATGACACCATATGAGGCTTGGTGGGGTAAGAAACCTACCTTGGATCATTGCAGAATATTTGGATGTTTGGCATATGCATATGTGCCATCTCAATTGAGGCATAAGTTGGAGCCTAAGGCAGAAAAGTATGTATTCATTGGTTATGATGATAAGCAAATGGGATACAAGTTGTGGAGTCCATCCACAAAGCAATTCCTTGTATCCAAGGATGTTACTTTTGATGAGCAAGGTACTTGGTATGCAGGTAAATATAATGTACATGCAGATGATGAAGAAGTAGTGGATCAAAGAAAAGGTAAAGCAAAGATTCAATTACTTGATGAAAGTGAGAACAATGAAGTACAGGTTGAAGATGAAGAGAGGCCAAGGTTTGATCCAGAGTGTGATGAACCAGAAACTTCAAGAAGTGCAGAAGTTAGGAGATCAACTAGGCACAAATGGCAACCTACAAGGTATAGCTATGATACCTCATTCTTGACTACTAAAGATTATACTTATTTGGTAAAAGCAGATGAAGATCCATCTACATATGATGAAGCCAAAGGCAAGAGAAATTGGGAAGAAGCCATGCAAGAGGAGTATGATGCATTGATAGAGAATCAGACTTGGGATCTAGTTCCTAAGCCTAATAGCCAGAAAATTATTGGATGTAAGTGGGTTTACAAAACAAAAAGATTTGCAGATGGAAGTGTGTCTAGATACAAAGCTAGACTTGTTGTGAAAGGGTATTCACAAACATATGGAGTGGACTATGATGAGACTTATAGTCCTGTGGCAAAAATGACAACAATCAGAACTCTCATAGCAATTGCTGCTTGCAAAGGTTGGAAGTTGTCTCAATTAGATGTTAAAAATGCTTTTTTGAATGGTTATATTTCAGATGAAGTTTACATGGAGCAACCAGATGGGTTCAAGGATCAAGTGAATCCAAATTATGTGTGTAAACTCAAGAGAGCTTTGTATGGATTAAAGCAGGCCCCAAGGGCATGGAACTATAGGCTTGTAAAATTCTTGAATGATCTTGGATTTCAAGCATCAAAGGCAGATAGTAGCTTGCTAGTCAAAGCAAGTGAAGATGGATTCATTTATGTGTGTATTTATGTTGATGACATAATACTTACAGGAACAGATGATAAGGGGATACAAATGATCAAGAAGCAAATGGAGAAGGAGTTCAAAATCAGTGATTTGGGGAACCTATCATTCTTCTTGGGAATGGAGATTTCTTATACTCAACATGGAGTATATGTGACCCAAGAAAGGTATCTTAAAAATTTGCTAACTAAATTTAAAATGGAAGATTGCAGGGTTGCACCTACACCTTTGGAAATGAATCATAAATTGTCTAGGTTTGGAGGAGAAGAGTTCAGAGATATGAAACTCTATCAAAGTTTGGTTGGTAGCTTGATTTATGCTACATTGACAAGGCCTGATTTGTCATATGCAGTTGGTGTGCTTTCACAATTTATGCATTGTCCTAGAAAGGAACATTGGATTGCAGGACAAAGAGTACTTAGGTATATCAAGGGTACACTCACAGAAGGGTTGTACTATGGATTTACTTCTGATACAAGAGTGAAGATATATAGTGATGTAGATTGGGCAGGTAATGTGGATGATAGAAGATCAACACATGGATACTTGTGCTATGTAGGAGACAAATTGATTTCATGTCGGGGCAAAGAGAGCAGAAGAAGAATAGAGAATAGGTAGAGAGAAATCAGTTGTAAGAAGTGTCATTAGACACATGAAAAGTGAGTGAATTGTCTATCCTCACTTAGATGTAATTTTTCTGAAGAAATCGAGAAAACTTGCGCCCGATGTTTTGTTGTCTAATCCTTCTATGTTTAATATTTTGAGAAATCCTTCTGCACGTATCTAAGTCCATAGCTAATCTAACTATGGCTAGAATTTGAGAGGCTAATTGTAATCAGGCTGAGAGAATTTTGTTTAGGAACATTCATATGTGAAGATGTTCTGAGAGTCGACAAAACTGGCGCAGATTTCATGTTCAGAGAAATGAAGATTTCTCAGTGTGTGGTGTAAAGTTTTACACAAGTGAGGGCTTAAAATCTAAGTTGGAAGGTAAGCCATCTATGGCTAAAAGATCTTGATCAAACGGGTTCGACATTGTGAGAACTATAGCTAAGAAGTTGCAGGTGTCAAAGTCGCCATTGCAGAGAAGCAGTTTCAGACATAGGTAAAGTGTTTACACATTTCTTAGTGTGTACTCAATCATTTTGAGAAATTTAACTTGGTAAAGTTGCGCAATCTCAAGGCAAAGAGTTGTACAAAGTTTTATCAAAAACTTTACAGGATTGATTAATCAATGAGTGATTAATCTGCAGCAGACTTTTCTGAAGAAGTTGAATTTTTCAGAATAATCAATTTTCTGATTAATTGGTGAATGATCTCTAAATTTGGTGGAGTCTAAGGTTAATCTTGATATAGAGGTGTTCTAAATTCAAGGTTAACTTGTTCTTTTGGAGATTAACACTCTCCATCAAAGGGCAGCCTTGCCTAATTGATCTTTTTAAACGAATGGGCTCAGAGAGCTTACCGTTGATGTTTATTCTAGTTGAAGCATTTCCAAGAAGAGTGGAAACCATCTTCGTGAACTTTTGGCTACATCCAAGGTCTTTCAATGATTGAAGAATAAAGTCCCATTCCAATCTGTCATACGCTTTGTCGAAGTCGATCTTAATGAATACCAGATCTTGAGTAGACTCCTCAGCAAAAGCAAGGCCTTCCCAAATATCGATAATTGCTTCAAGTATAGATCTACCTTTGATAAAACCTTTCTGGTCCTCGTACAGCCATGACTTTAAATGACAAGAGATTCTGTTGGCGATAACTTTTGCAATTATCTTGTATCTTGTTTGGAGCATGGTAATCGGGCGCCAGTTTTCAATTTTGTTCTTATCTCCCCGTTTGTGGATTAACTTGATGACGCCATTATTCAGGCACTCAGGGAGGGCACCGAAAGAGAGAGCCTCTTGCCACAAGAGGCGCAGTGGGGTGGCCACCTGATGTTTGAAGGACTTGAAAAACTCATTAGTAAGGCCATCCGGACCCGGACTTTTCCCATTGGGAAGGGCATCAATAACCTCGATAATTTCATTCTCGGAGATGTTAGCATCCAGTAGAGCAATCAAGTTCTGTGGGATTCTGGTTTGAGCAACCCTTGAGATGGTTGCCATGGAGTCGCGCCTGTGGGGGGAAAGAGGAGTCGAAACCCCGAGAAGATTGGTAAAGTGTTCGACGATGATAGATCTATTCTCCACTTCCGTGCAACATTCAGTTCCATTGTTATCGACCAATAGGGGGATGGATTCCCTAGCTTGTTTCCTTTTGAGGATGTTACACATCTCTTTCGTTGGTTTGTCGGCCTTCCCTGCCCACCAATCTTTGAAGAAAATTTGAAGATTTTTCCTTTGAACCTCCTCCTCTAATCTTAGTCTTCCCCTGATTTTCAAAAGACCTTGTTGGCAATGTAACTTACCTTTGTTCACCTCTTCTTCAAGCCGTGAGAGCCTCCGGTACACCGTTTCTCTTCTTTTTTTTTGGATTTCTCTTATAGCCTTTTGAGTCCTGATTAGAATTTTTTGAGTCCTTTCTACTGCGCTTCTCCAACACTTAGCCGGTTCATTACAGTAAGCAAAGGCTTCCGTCCACACCTCAGAAATTTCTTGGTGGGCAGAGGGGAGGGAAAACGATGTCTGACAGGCATGAAACCAAGGAGCTTTCTGGAACATGGGAATCGGTTTGAAAGACAGAGTAATCGGATAGTGGTCTGAGATAGTCAGGTCCATGTGTTGGGAAATCTAAGGAATACCCCACTGAAGGATGGTGTTCTGATCGATGTAGCATCTATCAAGTCTTGCTTTCCTCAAAGAGTCCCTCGATTGGAGATTTGACCAGGAGAACCCCTTCATGTCTTTCACCTCGACCAGGTCGAGATGGAGCTTGATTTTATCCCATATCTCTTTCTCCTAACCGTCAATAATTTTTCCTTTGTTATTCCATCGGTCCTCAGGAAACTCAACCATGTTGAAGTCCCCACAAATCAGAACATTGTGTGAAAGGGAGTCGAGGGAAGCCCAAGTATCCATTCTATCTGCTTCACCATTAGGGGCATAAATTGAGACCACAGTGAACTGGAAAGGGAACCCGAAAGAGGCAGCAATCCAACGCTGATTCCGACCTTCACAAGTCGAGGTCACATTGCCAGACAAGGAGTGACTAATGTCGATAGAAGCACCCCCCATCCCTCTAGGGTGAGAAGTGGAGAACCAAAGGTGGTTCTGAGAAATGCATTTAAGCCGTTTCTGTAGATCCTCTCCGTCGATTTTAATCTCTTGTAAGAAAATAAAGTCAGGGGTGAAGCACTTGTCTTTGAACCACTGGCCAAGAATCAAAGCTCTTGATGGGTCAGACAGACCCCTGACGTTTAGAGATGTGAATTTCATTAATGATGGTTGCCCTCTTTGAGGGGAGGGACCCGATCTTTTTTCTTCTTGTGATCTTCTTTTTTCCTCCCTACTTCTTGACTTAGGATCCTACTCTTGAGGGGGCTCTTCCAAGGCATGCCGGAAAGTTGTTTTCCTTTAAGCTTTGACTTTTGTTGAGGTAATCTTGGAAAGCATACCGGGAGGGTAGGACCAAGAGAGGAGCTTTCACTGTCTGGGTTGTCTTCATTGCTGGTAGTGAAGCCTTCCTCTTTACTCGTGGTATAACCTTCTTGGTTGTCTTCTTTGCTGGTAGAGCACCCAAGGGTATTATCATTGGGGTCTTCTTCAAAGTGGTTGTCCCCTGGGAAGTTGACCTCATTAATCTCTTTTTCTAGGTTACAGTATATGTTATTCGAGGGGGCAACTGTCGTAGTATTCCTTGCTGTTGATCTTCGACGGCTAAGTTTCCTCCTGCGTCTCACTTCAGTGAATCCTTCTGAATCTGTCTCAGCAACGCAAGTTCCCTCTTCTTCCTCCATTGGAGGGGGATGACCCCGAGTGTCATCTTGGGGGAGAGGGTCTAGGGTTCTATCTGGTTTAAGCTTGTTTTTATTGGTACTTTTCTTCAGGGGGCAGTCTTTGATCCTATGACCTTGATGCCCGCACCGGAAGCATGCGTTTGGCAAATTCTTTTAAGTAACCTCTTGTGTCCAGGTCTTACCATCACCACAGTTTATGGAGATCTTCGAGGGAAGGACCTGGTTCAGGTCTGTTTCAACGCAGATCTGTGGATGCCATCTTGCATTGAAAGAATGTTGAGCACCATCGTAGATTAACCCCCCAACATCCTGTCTTGCGGCCATCAGGCGACCGATCGGCGAGACGATTTCACGAAGAAATCCATACATGAAGAAAGGCAGATTGGGAAGCTCCACCCAAAGCGGGTAACGAAGAGGCTTTGATCTATTCGGAACAAAGTCTAGGGTCCACTTAAAAAGGCAAAGGGTGAACCGGCCCACTTGCCAGGAGCCGGCTTGCAGGGCTTGGAAAGCCATCTCTTCGTTCTCAAAGACTAGAAGCAGGTGATTCGTCGGCAGGAATTGACATTTGGACACAATTAGGCCACGCGGGAACCACTCCTTTCGGAGCCAATTTCTCACACTTTCAACAGGGGGCTTGGGGCCAAACATTTGACCGATCAGGCAAGTTTTCATCAGTTCTTCTTGCTTTGCCGCCATAGACTCCTTGCATAAAGAGACCTCTGGGGGCGCGACGTCCATTGGGACGGACTCCATCTCAAGGGGGGACACGGATTGAGGGGGAGCCACATTGTTCATGACTAATTGATAATTGAACCCCGCTACTAATCCAAAATTGAACCCTGCTTTGCCAGAACTTTTGTTTTCTTTTTTGCCCAAAGTTGGAGGTTGGCACAAGAGACTCAAAGCCCACGAGCCCACGAGCGTCTCAAATTAAAGCAAAACACAAATATTTTTTTTTTTTTTTTAAATTTGGTATGATTTAACTCTTGTTCCCTCGCCCGCCAGGGGTCCCCGAACTGGAAGAACCTTGACATCATGACCCTGCTATTCTCCCCGATACCTGTCTTCCCGAAAGGCTCCAACCTCGTATGCTCTCTTTGGAAGGGCTGGAATAAAGTCAAAAGCTTCACAAGAATTAGTGAGGACGGGAAGTGGGCGGCCGGAATCAGACAAAACGATTCTATCTGGTTTCCGATTCATGGCATCAGGAGTGTGGAATCGTGGAACATTCAAAATGCCAAGAAGTTATGGAACAAAGGATTCAAAAAATGGAAACACCTCTGGAAACATGACACCAACAGCTGGATCAGCTACGAGGATATCGACCCTCGCATAAACATCTCCTACGAAGAATGGAACACCTTGCAAAGCAGATGCCTCGCTTGGGATCGTCACAAAACTCGCCTTCTCATGGGACATGATGCTCCGAACGCGCGTGGTCTCAAATGGCACAATGGAAATAGCCTATTCAAAATCCCGAACATCAAAGAAACGACTGACCTCCAAATCAGCCTCAACAAGAAGTGGTGCCTGTCTTGGACGCGGCTTCGGTGGGACATGAAATTCATGGGTATCTGGCACCCACTTATAGAGATTAAGAAGTCTGTTCTCTTATGGCAAATTCTACATCGAGGAATTTGGACTAACCATAAGGCAAACAAAATTTGTGGGATCCCTCCGTGGTGCAAGCGCTGCCACCGTGCAATCGAAGATGTCCCACACATCTTCCTTACTTGCCCCAACTCCTACAGAATCTGGCAGACGGTTGGACTGAAAATCAGAGTTCAGAAACAGCTTAATTGGAAACAAGTCCTTTTGGGAGAAGCGATTGGCTGCTCTGCGGCGCTCTGGAACGCAATTAGAGGGGAAGTCCTGTGGAAAATTTGGCGGGAGCGGTGTGCTCTCAACTTCGGCGACCCTCCCAGGGAGTGGTCGATTGAAAAATCTCTTTTCCTCCTTGGCAAAAGGATTGTCAACAGTAAGAAATCCCCCCCCTTCAGGCACCATCAAGTCCTCCTTTTGATCAACAACAAGCTCAAACCCAAGTGGGTCCCGCATGAGGGCGACGAGAGGGTGATCAACCTTCTTTGTAATGCAACCTAGGATTCAACCAAGCTTCCCCTGCTTTGTGGGATTTGGGGGGTCCCGTGGGCACTAGTCCCCTTCTTTTGTACCTTTGTTTCTTAATTTAATTCAAGTCCGGGAGAGTAGGCTATTGCCGAACTTCCTTTATAAAAAAAAAAAGAAACCCGACTTTCCTCGATGACACACAAGAAATGGCAGAGTTGTTCAATCTCTCTCTCGTGCTAATTTTTTTGTCACACTCATGAGCAACCAAATGGCTTTTTTTCAGTTCTAGCAAGACTGGGAGTGTTGCGAGCGTCGAGGGTTTTGGGGTTTTAGGGTTCTTGGTTGTGGGCTTTGGGCCTCCTGCCTTTCCTCTCCTCCCCCTCTGTCTGGGGGGGGGGCCTTGCCCTCTCTCCTTCCCTGCGGTGGTTCTGGTCCGCCTCTATGGCCTTGCATGAAGCGCTACGCGATGGGTTTCTTGGATCCTTTTCGGATGGTACAGATGGTGCTTTG
This sequence comes from Ceratopteris richardii, assembly GCA_020310875.1. NCBI lineage: Eukaryota > Viridiplantae > Streptophyta > Polypodiopsida > Polypodiales > Pteridaceae > Ceratopteris > Ceratopteris richardii. The sequence continues at coordinate 51,133,289 of CM035417.1, read as the reverse complement.
AAGTCTATGATCAATCCTACCTTCGAAGCTAACAAAGTCTCGCCTCTGGCTCTTGGGGGTAGTCCTGTGCACGGGAAAGTCACAGAAGAACTAGTGGGTGGCAACTCTGCTGTGCAACACCAGAAGCAAGTTCATGTTTCTTATGCCATGGCTGCTCAGTGTCAGCAACAAGATTACTTTTCTATGTTTGCTAATCAAGAATCGACAGGTATGCAATTTCCTCACTCTATTCTCTCGGATTTCAAAGGCAAAGGTAAAGCTATTGAGTCTAAAGGGGCTGGCAGCTCTTCTTCTGAAAAGGGACAATCTATTGACCTTGACCTTGAAGGGGAAGACAAGGACGATTGCACTCTTATTATAGAGAGCTCTGCCCTCAATAGTTGGAACATTCATCTTGAAGATAAAGTTGTTATAGCCCACTACCATGGCCCTCGGCCTGCTCAGGACCTCCTTAAAAATTGGATGAGGGTTAACTGGGAAAGCAAGGGGCTTTTTGCTAGACATGTGCAATATTAGCCTAATAATTTCTATCTCTTTTTTTTTGAAGATGTGAATAATGCTATGCAAGTCATAGCAGAGGGACATTGGATAATTAGAAACACTCCCCTTTCTTTTTATAAATGGTATCCAGGCTTTAATCCTAGGAGTAACAAGCCAACAAAAATTCCTATTTGGGTGGAATTTCCAGATTTCCCGGTGGAATATTACCCATGGCTTGAGAAGCTTGGCTCGTTAATTGGAAAAATTCTTGGACAGAAACCTAAAAAAGAATTTAATCCCAAATGGGAGCCTCATATGCTAGTAGAGGTAGACATCTCTAAAAGTATTAAATCTGAACTTGTTATTAAGAATTCTGAGGGTTGTAAGCTGCATGTTCGGGAACTGTGACTTTTGAGGAGCAAATATTACAGGAAAGAAAAAGTCCTTTAGACAGTTCTCACAGTAACCCTCAACCTTCTAATGCTGTTAATCTGCAGGAAAATAAGGTGAACTCTAATATGCAGGATGATGTTGAAGGGAGAAAAAATGAGGCAAATTTTTTTTCCTACAGACCCTCTTCTGGCACCACCCCTGTTTCGGTGTCCTCTGAAGAGGATAACATTAGTAATTGTGATGAAATGTTTATAGAGCAAATTAACAGTTTTGATGAGCTTACTTCTGTCCAGGAAGACATTGGTGGCCCCATTGATCAAGATGTTTGCATGACAAATGTCAGATCCCCTAGCCCTCAAGGCAAAGAAAAACATAAATCCAAGAGGAAGAATACTGTAAGGTCTTCGATCTCTGCTGTGAAGCCAGGTAAGAGCCATAAAAAGTAAGTTTTTCCTCTCTTGATTGTTTTCTCCATGGATAGTATCAAAATTATTTCTCTTAACTCTAAGGGCTATCTGACCCGGTCAGAAGTAAGATTATAAACAACTGGATCAAAGATGCTTCTCACTCTCCAGACTTCATCTGCTTGCAAGAGCTTAAGATTGGGGGTTCTCCTCTCTTGGCGAATCTGAAAATTGTCTCTAACAGCTGCCTTTGGGTGCACACGGAGCACTTTGGCAAAGGTGGGGCAGCCATAGGCATTGCTAATGGTCTTTGTCATCTTATTGAGGAGGTGCAAAGGAGCCCCACTAATCAGTGGATTGCAGTGAAGTGTAAAGAACCCCTAAACTGTACTGTAGTGTGTGTTTATGCAGCTAATCAGGCTCTGCAGAGATCCAAATGCTGGGAAGAAATCTACAGGATCAATGGTGAAATTTTGTTGACTGGGGACTTCAACATGGTCACTAATCTTGGAGACAGGAATGGTAAAAGTGATAATATAGTTTCTGGTTTTGAAAAGCAGTGTTGGTATAATATGATCAATAAACATAATTTAGTTGATCTCTCTGCTAACACTGGGCATACTTGGAATAACAGGAATCATAATAATTTTTTGTCTGCTAGATTGGACAGGTTCTACATGAATGCTGGCAGGAGTCATTTTTTGTGGAACTATTGCTGTTCTACTGATCTTTCTCTGCAAATGTCTGATCATTCTCCTTTGATTGTTAATTTATTCAATAACAATCCCGTCTATCGTGCAGGTTGGACGCATTTGGATTCTTCCCTTTTTAAGATTCCTATAGTGAAGGAAAAAATATCTAATATTCTGAAGTTGCATTTTAATAATTTCACTCCTCCTTTTGTTGCTTGGGACAGGGCTGTTAGAGATATTCAGGACTTAATTAAGTACTATAAGAATAAAGCTAAAGCTATAAGACATAAGAGAAGGATGATGATTCTGCAGGAGATGAATAAGATTGAGTGCTCTAATCTTGATTTGATTAACAAAAGAGCTAAGGTTTTAGACCTTCAGGAACAAGTGAAGAAAGTGGATTATCTCCTTGCTAGAGGTGCCCTTGCCACGTCTAGAGAATTCTGGGCTGGCAAAATAGACAAGCCCAATAAGCATATGTTTGATTTGATGAGGAAGAAAAAAGCCAGGGATTTTATCCCTCTGCTCAAGAATAATGATGGCTGTCTTGCTAAAGACATGAAGGATAACCTTCAGGTTGCTCATAGGTTCTTTGCCAATGTATTCTCTCAGCCTCCCAAGAAAGGGGATTCTGTTTGGAGTGCTAGAGCTGCCATTGCCCTTTGTAGGAAAAAGATGGTTCCTCAGGGAATGGACTCCCTCCTTGACATGCCCCTCTCTGAGGGTGAGGTTAGAGAATCCATTAGCAAATTGAAGCCTGGTAAGTCTCCTGGTCATGATGGTTTGCCTTATGAGTTTTTTCAGGAATTTAAGGAAGAGGTGGTTCCCATTATTCTCAAGATGTGGCAAGAAGCCTCTAGAAGGGGATCCCTTTCTCCTTTCATTAACACTGGAGTGATAAAATTAGTTCACAAAAAAGGTCCCAAGGATGATTTAAACAATTGGAGGCCCATCTCCTGCCTGACTTCTCTTTACAAAATTTTTGCTGCCATTCTAGCCAGAAGGCTTAGTCCTCTAATGAACACTATAATTCTCCCTGAGCAAAAAGGCTTCTTAAAGGAAGATTTATTTTGGATAATATTATCTCTATCTGGGAAGGTCTTGAGTACTGCAATGAGATTAATGTTGACTCCTTCTTCTTCAAAATAGACTTTGATAAGGCTTATGACAGGATAGAATGGGATTTCATTCTTCAATCCTTGCATGACATTGGATTTGGCAAAAGGTTTATAAAGTATGTCAGTATTCTTTTTGGTAATGCCTTCTCTAAAGTGGCCATTAATGGTTGTCTTTCTAACCCTTTTAGACTTTGCAGGTCCATTAGACAAGGTTGCCCCTTGGCACCCCTCCTTTTTGCTATTGCAAGTGATTCTTTAGGTTGGCTGGTCAAGGATTGCTTTAGACAGGGTACCATCTCTGGTTTGGATATTCCCCTGTCTCACTCTCCCCTGGGTCTTCAGATGTTTGCAGATGACACTAACATGCTTATGAAAGCTGATGATAATTCAGCTAAGCAATTCCTTAAATGTCTTGAGATGTTTTGTTTGGCCAGTGGATCTGTGATTAATCATAAGAAAACGGGTTTTTTGCCTCTAATAATCATATTCCTAATTGTGTTGAGATGGCAGGTTGTGACATCATCAAGAAAGGGATGATTTTCAGGTTGCTGGGTATTCCCATGGGATTTGGCATCACTAATGAACAAAGATGGAATTGGATGCTTGATAAATTTAGAGCTAAAATTTTTAAGTGGAGTGATGTGCAGCACAGTATCTCTCATAGATCTTTTGTTTTGAAGCATTATATCCTCCCCTCCCTGACTTACTTTCTTTCCTGCTGGCAGCCTAATAAAAAGCAGTTAGGCCAGGCCATCTCTTTGGCTAGAAGATTTTTGTGGGGTGGGTCTAAAATCCCCAAAGTTGCCTGGAATATTTGTTGTATGAAGAAGTCTGAAGGTGGGCTTGGTCTCATTTGTCCTTCTAGGATGGCAATTCAAATGGCTGCCAAATGGATTTATAGATCCCTCTCCTCAAATGATTTTTGGGCTTGTTTGATTAAAAGAAATATTAACAGATTCCATGTGAAGCATAATAAAAGTTGGACTAACTGCTCTCTGTGGGATGTGATTACTTCTCCTGTAGAAATTGTGCCAAAAGGCAGCCAGCTTGTATGCAATTTTTGGAAAGCCTGGATGTTTGTTAAGTCTAAGTATAATCTCCCTATTTGGTTTGCTCACAACTCTTCCTTTCTAGTGCAGGACTCCATTTGGTTTGGCTGGTTTAACTCTGGTTCCCTTCCGACCCTCCCTATCAGATGGAATAAATGTAGAAATAAGGGTTTTGGGCACTAGAAGGACTTTTTGAGAGCAGGTGAAGTGTCTGATGATCATGCTATTCTTGATACTCAAGGTCTTTCTTTTCAATGTAAACAGATTCTTTTGAGCAAGAAGGAGATCCTGAAGGTGAAGATGGAGACTAACATGTGGAGGAAGCAGATTTCCCTTCAGGATGTTGCCTGGGATATGTTAAATTCCTTCAAAAGGAATGGTAGAAGTATTAAAGAAATCTCTGGAAAGCTGAACAAGAAGTGGGGATTACAGTGGTCCCATCTGCAGTGGAAGTACAGGTTCCAGTGTACCTGGGCCTTCCCTCTCTCTAACAAGCAATCTTGTCAGAACTGGCTCATTCTCCACCAAGGTATTTGGACTGGCAGCCATGCTAGGAAGTATAAAATTGATGCTGGACTATGTAAACTCTGTGGTAAAGAAGAGGACTTGGAACACCTTTTCATCAAGTGTAAATTTGCTTCCAGATTCTGGGTTGGTATCTGGTCTTACTGTCAAATTCAAGGCCTCAAAACTCCAAGTTGCAAAGATATTCTGATAGGCGAATCAAATGGCATGGACATACTCCTTTGGCAGATCATCAGAAATCACATTATGTGGTTTATATGGAAGAATAGAAACAATGCTATCTTTAATAAAAAGGGAAAGGATCACTTTTTCTCCTGTTTGTTCGGAATGAGGAAAATCTTTAGACTATGTATTTCCTCTTGTAATGAGTCCCAATCGGATATTAAGAGCCCCTTTGTAATATTAAAAAATTACCACCTCAATGTGTGGAGAGATAAGCTCCTTCGAATGTATTCTAAGCCAAGAGGTTACATGATCACCTTTCTTAGTGATTATGTAGACTCTATCCTTTTGTGAGTCAGCCATGTCGTTGTTGTGGGCTCTAGCTTGGGTCTACCTTGAGTTTGTAATTTTTGGCTAGCATCAATTTTATGCTTCCTGTTTATTTCAAAAAAAAAAAAAGAAACCCGACTTTAAAATAATAACTTTGTTTTTTTTTTTTTAAGAAGAGGCCTCTACCACAGCGACGGCGGCCAAACAGCGGAGCAGACACTTTTAAGAACTTAATGGCAAACTAAAAAAAGCTACGAGCCTTCCTCGAGAGAACACCACCTGGAGACTCAGACGGCGCGTCGCGATAGACACATCGAAATAAGCGAAAAGCTGGTGTCGCGATAGACGGACACCCGAAGTGTCACGAGAGAGGGACGCCCAAGGTGTCGTGATAGACGGACACGTGGAACGCCCTTCAGAGTGTCGCGATAGGCGGACACCCGGAGTGTTGCGATAGAGAGTACATGGATACTCGGAGTGTCGCGACAGACATGGGTATCGCGATAGACCGGAGCTGTAGATTGTCGGGAAAGACTGACATTGTTGAAAGTTCTTGATGACACCTGACACCGCGCAAGATTCTTTACGAGAGCACCTCCAACGACACCAGTGTCACCACCAAAGCGGCCAACGTTGATGACGCACTGAAAGGCTAAATGGCCGATGCAAGTAGCAGCTAGACGAAGCTGCGAGCCTTTTGGTAGCTGCGGTACTTCAACTACAAAACGCAGCCTTGGAACTCCTAGGTTGCGCCGACGAAGCTTGACGACCATCGACTAGCACGCAACCTCCTCCGAAGTACATCACGCCATTCCTTCGCGATCTCAGCCGACGAAGCTTGACGACCATCGACTAGCACGCAACCTCCTCCGAAGTACATCACGCCATTCCTCAATATTTGTCTTTTCAATTTCCGCTAACGACATTTGTGCACCTCAACTAAGTACATGCTTACGATATACGAAAGTCCGAATTCCCATATTTATCCATGGAGGACATTCCTACGGAGAGTTGAGGATCCATTTCCGACGGAGGAGTTGAGTTTCCTACGGATGAGTTGAGGATCCATTTACCACAATTCTCAAGAAAATTTAAAGTGGAAGTATTTTTCTTTCAATAGGAGATTTGATCTCGACACACTTTATTTTATTTATTCATCTCATAACCTCCTAAAAACAGCATGATACCTTTTTTCTTGTAATTAAGCATGAAAATGAAAGCACGTATGCACACATATGCAGCATGCTCCTTAAAGTTGAGGGGTCCATTGGCGGGTGGGACTAACAACTTTATGTGGATAACTTGGATTATCCTACAATGGCCATTATGCTAAGCTTTATGATAAAAACGAGAGAAGAAGGCAATAAAGTAGTCACATCTTTCTCCACGAAGACAACAAACTTTTTGAAAAAGCCTGCCATATCATGAGATGCGTTGAAGTAAAAAAAACAGAAAAGAAATCCCATGTGCTTTGGCCTTTCTTTCTTGGGCCACACTCCTCACTTTCTTGCCACAATCAGAGTCGTGTCCTACCCACCCACTTGTCTCGCATCCATTACTCCATATAAAAATGTACTACAGAAACAACTCATGGCATCAATTATCGATATTTGGGAAGTCCTTGCTTTTGCTGAGGAGTCTGCTCAAGATCTGGTATTCATTAAGATCGACTTTGACAAAGCGTATGATAGATTGGAATGGGACTTTATTCTTCAATCATTGAAAGACCTTGGATGCAGCCAAAAGTTCACGAAGATGGTTTCCACTCTTCTTGGAAATGCTTCAATTAGAATAAACATCAACGGCAAGCTCTCTGAGCCCATTCGTTTAAAAAGATCAATTAGGCAAGGCTGCCCTCTGGCTCCATTACTATTCGCTATCGCCTCCAATGGACTCAGCTGCCTATTAAAGCATCACATGGACGCTGGCAATCTCAAGGGTCTTTCCTTACCTCTAAATCACGGCCAAATGATTGTGAGAATTTTTGCTGATGACATGAATGCCTTTGTGCATAACGATATAAACAGCATTGAGGTGTTTTGGTGGTGCCTCCACACCTTTTGTGTGGCATCAGGCTCAAAAATCAACCATGCTAAAACTGCTTTTAGAGCAATCAGCGGACATACTCCCCAATTGTTGGTGGATCAGGGGTGTCAAGTTATCCCTAGCTGTCAAGTCTTCCGTCTCCTTGGCATTCCGATGGGTTTCGATATCTCAATGGACCAACGCTGGAACTGGGTGCTATCCAAGCTAGATAAGAAGCTGAATCAGTGGAAAGGTATGCAAGTCAACCTGGCAGGGCGTGCTATGGTTGTTAACACATTTATGTTTTCTACAATTATTTACTTTATCTCGTGTTGGAGACCTAAGGCGAAAGTCTTGGCCAAAGTGGAAAGAATCTGCAGAAACTTCCTTTGGACTGGGGACCCCAATAGAAGGGGGATTCCCAAAATCCAATGGGAAAGTTGCATTAGCCCTAAAGACTCAGGGGGCTTGGGAATTTTGGATATTGTTGGGTTGGCTGACAAGTTGGCTGCAAAGTGGCTTATCAAGGCTTGGAGCAATAGGGAGTCCTCTTGGGCCAAATTGATCTTCAGAAACACGGAAGACCTTACCTTTGTTGGCCACCCTGGTTGGAAGGACTTAGGGATTCTCACGCTTTTGTTCTCCCCCCACCTGGTCTTCCCTAAAGGCTCTAGCCTCGTGTGTTCCTTATGGAAGAATTGGAACAAGGCCAAACAGTTCATCAGAATCAGTGATGAGTGGAAGTGGGCGGGTGGCATAAGACAAAATGATTCTATTTGGTTCCCGATCAGTGGCATTCGGGGGGTGGAGTCTTGGAACCTCCAAACTGCAAGGCGGTTATGGAACAAGGGTTCAAACAGTGGAAACAACTCTGGAAACAAGAGACCAGCCAGTGGATTAGGTTCGAAGAATTGGATCCGAGACTTAGAGTTACCTTTGAGGAATGGACTCTTCTTCAAAGCAGGTGTTTAGCCTGGGACCGCTCAACTACCCGCCTTCTCTGCGGTCAGGATCTTCCTTGCTTGGAGAGCCTCAAATGGAGCAATGGTAAGAAGCTATCCAGAATCCCCAACTTCAAAGAGGATTTGGATGTTCACCACACCCTTAACAAGAGATGGTGCCTTTCTTGGACCAAACTTCGGTGGGAGCTAAAATTCATGTCTATTTGGCACCCCCTAATTGAGGTCAAAAAGTCCGTTCTCATGTGGCAGATCTTGCATAAAGGTATCTGGACCAATGCAAGGGCAAACAAAATCTGTGGTGTGCCGCCATGGTTCAAGCGTTGCCATCGGTGCATCGAAGATTTAGCTCACCTGTTCTTCGACTGCCCCAAGTCCCGCGTTATTTGGCATCACGTGACCCGAGTTTTGAGACTCACGCGTCAAATCAACTGGCAACAAGTGATGTTGGGTGAGGCGATCGGCTGCTCATCGAGGCTGTGGAATGCCATCAGAGGTGAGGCTCTTTGGAAGATTTGGAGGGAGCGTTGTGCTGTCAATTTTGGCCAAACCCCTAAGGAATGGTCGATCGAGAAATCTTTGTTTCTCCTTGGTAAAAGAATCTCCCGAGTCAAGAGATCACCACTGTTTAGACATCACTGTATTTATCTCCTCGAAAACAACAAGTTGAAACCCAAATGGGTCCCACATGAGGGTGATGATAATTTTATCCGCCTCATTTGTAATGCCCTGTAGCTTGCCATACTCCTCCCCTGCATTGTGGGATTTGGGGGGTCCCATGGGCACTAGTCCCATTCACTTGTAACTTTTTCTCTTTATTATAATTAAATTCCGGGAGATTAGGCTAAGGCCGAACTTCCTTTATTTAAAAAAAAAAAAAACAACTGATGGCATGGACTCTCAATGTCAATGGACTCTCCTACCGACTCACTTGTCTCGCATCCATTACTCCATTTAAAAATTTACTATAGAAATAACTCACGCTTTTGTTCTCCCCCCACCCGGTGTCCCCTAAAGGCTTTAGCCTCGTGTGTTCTTTATGGAAGAGTTGGAACAAGGCCAAACAATTCATCAGAATCAATCATGAGTGGAAGTGGGTGGCTGGCATAAGACAAAATGACTCTATCTGGTTCCCGATCGACGGAATTAGGGGGGGTAGAGTCTTGGAACCTCCAAACTGCAAAGCGGTTATGGAACAAGGGGTTCAAACAGTGGAAACAACTCTAGAAACAAGAGACCACCCAGTGGATTAAGTTCGAAGACTTGGACCCGAGACTTAGAGTTACCCACGAGGAATGGACTCTTCTTCAAGGTAGGTGTTTAGCATGGGACCGCTCAACTACCCGCCTTCTCTGCGGTCAAGACCTTCCTTGCCTGGAGGGCTTCAAATGGAGGAATGGTAAGAAACCATCCAGAATCCCCAACTTCAAAGAGAACTTCGATGTTCATCACACTCTTAACAAGAGATGGTGCCTTTCGTGGACCAAACTTCGATGGGAACTAAAGTTCATGTCTATTTGGCGCCCCCTAATTGAGATCAAAAAGTCTGTTCTCATGTGGCAGATCCTGCATAAAGGTATCTGGTCCAATGCAAGGGCTAACAAAATCTGTGGTGTGCCGCCATGGTGCAAGCATTGCCATCGATGCATCGAAGATTTAGCTCACATGTTCTTCAATTGCACCAAGTCCCGAGTTATCTTGTGTCACGTGACCCGGGTATTGAGACTCACAAACCAAATCAATTGGCAATAGGTGTTGTTGGGTGAGGCGATAGGCTGCTCATCGAGGTTGTGGAATGCCATCAGCGGTGAGACTCTTTGGAAGATTTGGAGGGAGCGATGTGCTGTCAATTTTGGCCAAACTCCTAAGGAACGGTCGATCTAGAAATCCTTGTTTCTTCTAGGTAAAAGGATCTCCGAAGATAAGAGATCTCCATCGTTTAGACATCATTGTATTTATCTCCTTGAAAACAACAAGTTGAAACCCAAATGGGTCCCACATGAGGGTCATGATAGATTTATCCGCCTCATTTGTAATGCCCTCTAGCTTGCCATACTCCTCCCCTGCATTGTGGGCTTGCCTGATGATCATCCATTAAGATCTAAAAGAGAAGCGATACATTTTAATGGAAAGCTTGAAACAGGCCGGTGTCCAAAACCTATGACGCCTATGGATTGGTATAAAAAATGGACAGATGGACCTCTGATAGATCCAGAAGCAGAAATCTCCAGTGATGATTCAGATAATGAGTATGTGAACAGAGGTAAAGGGAAATTGGCACTCACAGACAACATATCAATATGGTATTCTTTGGAATATTGGAAAGAGTTAAAAGTATGTCATCTTCTTGATCCTATGCATATATTCAAAAATATTGGTTATTCACTATGGCAGCATCTTCTTGGACTAAAAGATACCACAGCATCAAGGAATGATTTGAAAGATCAAAAATCCAAACCAAAGTTATGGCCAATTTTTGATAGACATCGACAAGAAATGACTTATGCATCTGCTCCTTGGGTACTTACAACAAAAGAGATACAGACTATCAACAATAGAATTCAATTGATTAAGACTCCTACAGGATATGGAGCATCGTTTCAAAACATGTTTACTATGGATGATAAGAGCTTATCTGGGTTAAAGACCCATGATTGGCATAACTTTTTGAAACATATTTTACCTTTGGTTATCGATGGATGTACAACGAAAGGAGTACGAGATGTGATCTATCGTCTTGGATCACTTATAAGGTAATTATGATACTTTTATATTTATTATGTATGAATATTGGATATCTTTTATTTTTTAATTAACTTCTTTATAATTGTTTTTATGATATGTATAGGTGGATTACATCCAAAGAGATCGATAAAAATTCGATCCCACAAAAAAAACATGAATGCAAAGAGCTACTATGTTTGATGGAAAAAGAACTTCCTACTTCATTTTTTGATATTTAGGTTCATTTATTAGTCCATCTTGTAGATGAGATAGAGATTGCAGGTGTTGTCAACACTTGATGGATGTTTTGGGTCGAGCGATTTATGGGAATACTAAAAGGTTATGCGCGACAAAGAGCAAAACCAGAAGGATCCATGGCAAAGGGTTGGATGCTTGAAGAGTGCATGTATTATGTTAGTGAGTACCTTGAAAGAGTTCATGAAGAAGCTCCACGTGCATGGACCAACGAGTCTTCTTCAAAAATAACATATGAGGTATTATCAGGTAAGGGGGTTCCATTCTTATTTACATTTCAAGAAAAAAATGATGTTTCTACTTTTGTAGCATATAATAGCGAATGCATGCAAGCATTCCTTAGCGAATACGAGGAACTTCAAAGTCTCCGAAGTAAAAGGCGAAAAAACAAGAGATCTAGATGTAATCTCGATAATAATAAGATTACACATATACCTTCTTTCACGGATTGGCTATATAGTCGTTTGCAATGCGCCAATGCAAATAATGAAGAAATCTCAGATGAGCAAAGAGAGTTAATGATAGGTTGTGAACGAAAGGTAATTTTATTAAAATAATATTTTATTTTTTTCATATATGTATGTTAGTTTCTATTTACTAATTGAATCTATTTTGCAGGCTCGAATGTTCACTAATATGTGGGCTTTTGGACAACATATTAGAATCAAAGCCATTGATTCTTTACGTAAAACAGAGAATTCTAGTATTGTTGCTTCTTTCAAGCAACTATCACGTGCTAGCTCAAAAGACACGAACCTTATAGATAGTGAACTTGGTTACGTAGGAACTATTGTTGGTATCTACGAAATTTCATTTCGTACATTCAAACAGGTAGAAAAAAGTTTATATATATTTTTTAGAGTTAGTTATTTTTTTTAAGCACCTAATAATGGGTTTTTGTTGTTATATATTTTGATAGGTCATTTTGAAGGTTGACTGGTTTCGAGCGGAGTATAAAGGTAGTAATTCTACAATAAGAAAGGAATTATCTGGGTTTTGGGCAATTGATTCTTCCAAGGTAATGTGATCTACTAAAGAACCATATATTCTTCCTATGCATATCGAACAAGCATTTTTTTATAAAAACCCAGATGCTCATCCTTGGTGGCAAGTCATTCATGTGCAACCTAGAGGTAGGTCATTGTTTGAATAGTTTATTTTTAGAGAGATCGAAGAAAGTCCTCTTGATGATTCAGCATTAAATACTGATACATCAACATTTGGAATAGAAATTAGAATCATTATACGTGATAATGATACTAATCTTTTTGATGAAGAGGATAATTCTCTACATGCTGATTCTATTGATGAGGAAGAGGAATTACCAGAAATAGATATTAATCCATCAATAGATGATGTGATTCATGAGAACATAGATTTAACAATAGAAGAAATAAATGAAATCAATAAGGATAATGAAGATGAGACTATATTGATGTCTTACCAAAATGATGGCAATAACGAAAACATATGAGCAGATTAGATAGTAAATTCTACTCTAGTTATCGATCAATAACTTGAAGCTTCCGAATGGATATCAGATAATGGATTTTTTTATTAACTTGAATAACGATGAATCATACTAGAGAGATGAAATCATGTTCTTCTAAGTTAGAAGATGAAGCTCGGGGGTATGTCTAATTATTTTATATATAGCTTTATCTTCGAGGAGCAAATTTTTATCATGTATGTATGCATATGTGTGTGTATTCATGTGTATTAAATGTATACATATGTTAGTATGCATATATATATGTATTGCATGTATATGTATGTGTTTGCATGTGTGTGATATATGTATACATGTGTTAAATATGCATATGTGTATATATGCATATGCATTTATGTAAAATATTCATGTATTCATGTAATATATGCAAGTGTTTATAATTGTGTACATGTATATATGTATATGTGTCTATGTGTAAATATGTACATGTAAATATGTATGCATGTATATATATGTTTATGTGTGCATGTAGGCATGTATATGTGATGTGTACATGTATATATGTATATATGTCTATGTGTAAATGTGTACATGTAAATATGTTAGTATGTATATATATATTTATGTGTGCATTTAGGCATGTATGTGTGATGCATAATATATCTACTCCATTTTATGTTTATGTATCCTATCTACATGATGTGTATATATCTTTACATATATTATGATCCTCGTTGATTTGAGTAGCTATATATAGAGGCATAAGGTTGGGAGGAGAGACATCTCTCTAGTAGGATGTCAGAGGTGATTCAAACATATGGCTAAAAGGTTGAATTAGAGTTTTTAAATTAGGGATTTCAAAACCCAAATATCGAGATTAGTGTTTTCAATTTAGGCTTTTTGAAATAGGATTTATTTATTTATTTATTTATTTATGTGTATGCATGTGTTGTGTATGTATGTGTATGTGCATGTATGATGTATATGTGTGTGTATGCGTGTATTTATACCTCTAGTCTCACTCTCTCTCTCTCTCATATACATACATACATGCATAAACACACATACTCATATCCATATATATATACATAAAAGCAGTGCATACCGTGCATTGTCGTGACGATGAGCCATAAGTGTCCGCATCTCTTTTAGACACCACTTCAGCGACCATCCTGTCCCAAACTCGGTCTCAAGTGAACTAAGTACGTATTTTTTATCCCTCTCATCATGCTCACTACAAAAATAAAAAACATAATGTAAATAAAACATAAGATATATATTTCAATTTATATGCAAAACTTTTACTTACTTCCACGTTAAGTGGATAAAGTTCAGGTAAGAGTCGCATATTGACCGCATTCGTCTTTTGAACTCCAATCCATTCTCTATGTAGACAATGTTCCCCTCTGGCTCTATGTCGCACTCTAGTCCTAAGGTGCCTATGCATGTCCTCATAGGCAACTCTGCTCTGCTATCACATGCTGGAGGTGGTATAGGTGTCCTGAAAATAGATAGATAGAAGTAAATAAAAATATGTGTTGCAATATCATTAAAAAAGTTCATGAAAAAAAAACATACCTATGCGCAGATAGCTCTCTTCCTGCATGTGGAGCCGCAGAGGTGCCCTCGTCTGATCGCTCGTTAAACATCTGAATCGTACAATCCAGATCCTCATCAGACATCTCTGCGTAATCACGCATTATGGCCCCTAGAGTATCATACGGAACTCTTTCTCTCATAAGACTTTTTATGAGAGTGAGTTTCGCCTTTCTCTCTCTACTGGGATCCATAATACCTAACATATAAAACAAAATGGTTAGAAATCAATGTGTGTGTGTATGTATGTGTATATGTGTGTGTGTATGTCTGCATGTATGTATGTATGTATGTATGTATGTATGTATGCATATGCATATGCATTATGTATGTATATATATGCATGTATGTGTATGTGTGAGTATGTCTCTCTATGTGTGTGTATGCATATATGTGTGTATGTATGCATATATGTGTGTATGTGTGTGTGTATATGTGTTTGTATGTGTGTATGCATGTGTATGTGTGTGTATGCATCATTATGTGTGTTAGTGTCTATGTATGTTTGTGTGTGTGTATATGTGTGTGTGTCTATGTGTATGTGTGTGTGTCTATGAGTGTGTATGTGTTTATGTGTATGTATGTATCTATGTGTGTGTATGTGTCTATGTGTGTATGTGTATGCATGTATGTATGCATATGTGTGTGTATGCATGTGTATGTGTGTATGCATCATTATGTGTGTGTATATGTGTGTGTGTGTGTATGTGTGTGTATATGTGTGTGTGTATGTATGTGTATATGTGTGTGTGTATGTATGCATGTATGTATGTATGTATGCATATGCATATGCATTATGTATGTATATATATGCATGTATGTGTATGTGTGAGTATGTCTCTCTATGTGTGTGTATGCATATATGTGTGTATGTATGCATATATATGTGTATGTGTGTATGTGTGTATGTGTGTATGTATATGTGTTTGTATGTGTGTATGCATGTGTATGTGTGTGTATGCATCATTATGTGTGTAAGTTTCTATGTGTATTTGTGTGTGTGTATATGTGTGTGTGTGTCTATGTGTATGTGTATGTGTCTATGTGTGTATGTGTATGCATGTATGTATGCATATGTGTGTGTATGCATGTGTATGTGTGTGTATGCATCATTATGTGTGTCTATGTATGCATGTGTATGTGTGTATGCATCATTACGTGTATGTGTCTATGCGTGTATGTGTGTGTATGTGTGTGTGTCTATGTGTATGTGTGTGTGTCTATGAGTGTGTATGTGTTTATGTGTATGTATGTATCTATGTGTGTGTATGTGTATGCATGTATGTATACATATGTGTGTGTATGCACATGTATGTGTGTGTATGCACATGTATGTGTGTGTATGCATCATTATGTGTGTATGTGTGTATGTGTGTATGTGTGTATGTGTGTATGTGTGTATGTGTGTATGTGTGTATGTGTGTATGTGTGTATGTGTGTATGTGTGTATGTGTGTGTGTATACATTATGTATGTGTATGTAAGCATGTGCATTATGTATGCATATAAGTATGTATGTATGCATATGCATATGCATTATCTATGTGTCTATGTGTATGTGTGTGTGTCTATGAGTGTGTATGTGTTTATGTGTATGTATGTATCTATGTGTGTGTATGTGTCTATGTGTGTATGTGTATGCATGTATGTATGCATATGTGTGTGTATGCATGTGTATATGTGTGTATGCATCATTATGTGTGCATGTGTGTATGTGTGCATGTATATGTGTGTGTTGTCTATGTGTATGTGTGTGTGTCTATGAGTGTGTATGTGCGTATGCATCATTATGTGTGTATGTGTCTATGTGTGTATGTGTGTGTATATGTGTGTGTATCTATGTGTATGTGTGTGTGTGTCTATGAGTGTGTATGTGTTTATGTGTATGTATGTATCTATGTGTGTGTATGTGTGTATGTGTGTATGTGTATGCATGTATGTATGCATATGTGTGTGTATGCATCATTATGTGTGTCTATGTATGCATGTGTATGTGTGTATGCATCATTACATGTGCATGTGTCTATGTGTGTGTGTGTGTCTCTATGTGTATGTGTGTGTGTGTTTACGAGTGTGTATGTGTTTATGTGTATGTATGTATCTATGTGTGTGTATGTGTCTATGTGTGTATGTGTATGCATGTATGTATGCATATGTGTGTGTATGCATATGTATGTGTGTCTATGCATCATTATGTGTGTCTATGTATGCATCTGTATGTGTGTATGCATCATTACGTGTATGTGTCTATGTGTGTGTGTATGTGTGTGTGTATGTGTGTGTGTCTATGTGTATGTGTGTGTGTGTCTATGAGTGTGTATGTGTTTATGTGTATGTATGTATCTATGTGTGTGTATGTGTATGCATGTATGTATGCATATGTGTGTGTATGCATATGTATGTGTGTGTATGCATCATTATGTGTGTATGTGTGTATGTGTGTATGTGTGTATGTGTGTGTATACATTATGACAATGTATGTGATCATGTGCATTATGTATGCATATAAGTATGTATGTATGCATATAAGTATGTATGTATGCATATGCATATGCATTATGTATGCATATGCATATGCATTATGTATGCATATGTGTGTGTGTATGCATATGCATGTAAGTATGTATGTATGCATATGTGTGTGTGTATGCATATGCATGTAAGTATGTATGTATGCATATGCATATGCATATGCAATATTTATGCATGTATGTGTATGTGTGTGTATGCATATATGTGTGTGAATGTGTGTGTACATGTGTCTGTATGTGTGTATGCATGTGTATGTGTGTGTGTATGCATCATTATGTGTGTATGTGTGTGTATGTGTGTGTGTGTCTATGTGTATGTGTCTATGTATATGTGTGTGTATCTATGAGTATGTATGTGTTCATGTGTGTGTATGTGTCTATGTGTGTATGTATCTGTGTGTGTGTATGTATCTATGCATGTGCATTATGTATGCATGTAAGTATGTATGTACATTGTATGCATATGCATATGCATTATGTATGCATATGTATGCATGTATGTGTTTATGTGTGTATGTCTCTCTATGTCTGTGTGTATGCATATATGTGTGTGTATGTGTGTGTATATTTGTCTGTATGTGTGTATGCATGCGTATGTGTGTGTATGTGTGTATGTGTCTATGTGTGCATGTGTGTGTATATACTATATGTGTGTGTGTCTATGTGTATGTGTGTGTACCTATGAGTGTGTATGTGTCTATGTGTGTGTATATGTTTGTGTGTATGTGTGTGCATGTATGTATGCATATGTATGTGTATGCATGCGTATGTGTGTGTATGCATCATTATGTGTGTATGTGTCTATGTGTGTATGTGTCTATGTGTGTATGTGTTTGTGTATATGTGTGTGTATGTGTGTGCATCTATGTGTATGTGTCGCTACGCGTCTATGAGTGTGTATGTGTGTGTATGTGTCTATGTGTGTATGTGTCTATGTGTGTATGTGTCTATGTGTGTGTATGCATGTATGTATGCATAGGTTTGTGTATGTGTGTGTACGCATTATGTATGCATATGTGTGTGTATGCATTATGTATGTGTATGTATGCATATGCATTATGTATGCATATGCATTATGTATGCATATGCATTATGTATGCATATGCATTATGTATGCATATGCATTATGTATGCATATGCATTATGTATGCATATGCATTATGTATGCATATGCATTATGTATGCATATGCATTATGTATGCATATGCATTATGTATGCATATGCATTATGGATGCATGTATGTGTATGTGTGTGTATGTCTCTCTATGTGTGTGTGTATGCATATATGTGTGTGTATGTGTGTATGTGTGTGTGTATACGTATGTCTATGTGTGTATGCATGTGTCTGTGTGTGAATGCATTATTATGTGTGTATGTGTCTGTGTGTGTATTGTGTGTGTATGTGTGTACCCGTCTATGTGTATGTGTGTGTGTCTATGAGTGTGTATGTGTTTATGTGTGTGTATGTGTCTATGTGTGTCTATGTGTCTATGTGTGTATGTGTCTATGTGTATGTATGCATATGTGTGTATGTGTGTGTATGCATGATGTATCCATATGTGTGTGTATGCATTATGTATGCATATGCATTATGTATGTGTATGTATGCATGTGAATTATGCATGTATATGTGTGTGCATGTGTATGCATTATGTGTGCATGTGTGTATGTGTATGCATTATGCATTGTGTATGTGTGTATATGTGTGTGTATTTGTGTGTATGTGTGTGTGTCTATGCGTATGTGTGTGTGTCTATGTGTGTATATGTGTGTGTACATATGTATGTGTGTGTAAGTGTGTGTGTGTGCACATACCTGCCAATGGTCTCGCTCTCTCTCTCTCTCCCTCTCGTGTGTGATCTTTCTCTCTCTCTCTCTCTCTCTCTCTCTCTCTCGGTCTCTCTCTTCTTCCTCGCGTCCAAGTCCCGGCACAAATGTGCCAGGAGAAATCAATTTTTTTTTTTTTTTACATTCCAGAGCGTCGCATATGTGATGCTCTGCAGTATGCCAACGTCGTTAATTTCGTCGCTAGGCAGTGACGGTGCTAGCGACGCATTTTAAGTAGCGTCGCTTATGCGACGGGGGTCGGGCAAAAAAAAAAATTCGAAATTCCTACCGTCGCTTATGCGACAACCTCGTCGCATAAGCGACGGTTCCCGTTTTTTTTCCGATTCGGGGGCGTCGCTACGCCCCCCTTTTTCTTGTAGTGACACATAGATTTACACACACATGTACACATGCATACACACATATATACACACATAGACACACACACATATACACATAGTCATTGACACATACACACGCATACATGCATAGACACACACACATAGACACACACACACACATACACACAAAAATACACATGCATACACACACACATATATATATGCACATAGACACATACACACACATAGACACATAGACACACACACATTTACACGCACACACATAGAGACATAGACACACACACATACATAAACACACATATACACATAGACACACACATAGATAGACACACACACACATAGACACACACACACATAGACACACCCATAGACAGACGCATACACACATAGACACACACATACACCCACACGTACATTCATAGACACATACACACATAGACACACACACACACATACACACAAATTTACACACACACATACACATGCATACACACACATATATACACACAGAGCCACACACATACACACATAGACACACACACATACACACAAACACACATATACACACATAAACACATACACACACATACACACATGCACACATACACATAGATTTACACACACATATATATACACACATTGACACACACATAGACACACACACATACACACAAATTCACACACACATACATATCCATACACACACACACATATATACACACATACACACATAGATGCACACACATACACACATAGACACACACACATACACACACACATACACACATAGACACATTCACACACATACACACACATACACACACATACACACACATAGACACACATACACACACATACACACACATACACAGATTTACACACACACATATACATGCATACACACATATATACATACATAGACACACACACACATAGACACACATAGACACACATACACATACACACACATACATAAATAGACACATACACACTTACACACACAAATTTTCACGCACACATACACATGCATACATACACATATATACACATACACACGTATATGCACACATAGACACAAATAGATACACACACATATACACAGAGACACATACACACACATACACACACACATACAAACATATTTACACATACACACACATACACATGCATACACACACATACACATGATACACACACATATATACACATACACAGGTATATACAGACATAGATACACACATAGACACACACACACATACATACATAGACACACACACATAGACACATATATATACACACACACACATACACACACATATACACATAAATTTACACACACACATACACATGCATACACACACACATATATATTCACACATAGACACACACATATATATACACACATAGACACACACATACACACATAGTCACACACACATACACACACATAGACACATACACAGTTACACACACACACACAGACACACAGATCCCCAAACATTTACACAAACAAATAGACATGCATACATATACATATATATAGATACACACGTATATACACATATAGACACACACATACACACATACACACACGCACATACACACATAGACACACACACATTCACACACATACATCATACATGCACATTTACACACACATACACATACATGCACATTTATACATACACACACATACATGTACATTTACACACACACATATACACATGCATGTAGTTACACACATATAATGAATACACACATAGAAAGATACACATACTCACATACACATACATAATCATATGCACACACACATAGGCTCACATAATCATATTTACATACATATATACACATACACATGCGTACACACACACACAACACATGCATATGGACATATAGATACACATACATACACACACATGCATATGCACATATACACACACACACATACATACATACATACATACATACATACATACATGCATACATACATACATACATATATATATATATATATATATATATATATATATATATATATATATATATATATATATATATATATATATATATATATATATATATATATATATGTGTGTGTGTGTGTGTGTGTGTATGTATGTATGTATGTATGTGTGTGTCTGTATATATATATATATATATATATATATATCCTAATTCGAAAACCCTATTATAAATATTGTAATTCAGAAATCAGATTTCAAAAACCCTAATTTGAGAATAATAATTTTGATATTAGGGTTTTACAAACCATGATTTAGAAAGTCTTATTGGGTCTTTTAGCCATATGATTGGAGTATATGTACACATTGCATCTATTCCTCCGACCACCTATGAGAGAGATGTCTCTCCTCCCAACCTTATGCCTCTATATATAGCTACTTGAACCATTGAGGATCATAATATATCTAAAGATATAAACACATCATGTAGATACACATACATAAATATAAAATGGAGTAGATACATTATGCATCACACATACATGCCTATATGCACACATGTAAACAATACATGCATACATATTCACTTGTACACATTTACACATAGACACATATACATATGTACATTAGCACATCACATATACATGCCTACATGCACACATGTATACTTATTCATGCATACACATTTATAAACACACTTGCATATATTACACAAATGCATGTGCATATATACATGTGTGCATACTAACACATGTATACATATATCACACACATGCACACACATACATATACATGAGACACATATATGTGCATACTAACACATGTTTACATATAATACACATGAATACACACGCATATGCATACATACATGTCAAAAGTTTGCTCCTTGAAGATAAATCTATATATAAAATAATTAGGCATACTCCTGAGCTTCATGTTCTAACTTAAAAGAACATGATTTCATCTCTCTAGTAGGATTCATCGATATTCTAGTTGAACAAAGAAGAATCTGTTATCTGTTATCTGTTATCTGTTATTTGTTATCTGTAATCTGTCATTTTGGTAAGACATCAATATAGTCTCATTTTCATTATTCTTATTGATTTCATTTATCTTTCTATTGTTAAATCTGTGTTCTCCTGAATGACATCATCCATTGATGGATTAATATCGATTTCTGGTAATTCCTCTTCATCATCAATAGAATCAGCATGTAGAGTATTATCCTCTTTATCAAGAAGATTCATATCATTATCATGTATACTGATTCTAAGTTCTCTTTCAGATGTTGATGTATCAATATCTAATGGTGAATGATCAAGAGGATTTTCTTCCATCTCTCTAACAATAAACTATTCAAACAACGACCTACCTCTAGGTTGAAAATGAATGATTTTTGCCACCAGGGATGAGCATCACGGTTTTTATAAAAAAAAGCTTGTTCACTATGTTCTCTAGTAGATCGCATTACCTTGGAAGAATCAATCGCCCAAAACCCAGATAATTCCTTTCTCAATGTGGAATTACTACCTTTATACTCGGCTCAAAACTAGTCAACCTTCAAAATGACCTATCAAAATATATAAAAACAGAAAACCATTATTAGGTTCTTAAAAAATGAATAAACTCCATCATAAAAAATATAAACTTTTTTCTACCTATTTGAATGTATGAAATGATATTTCGTAGATACCAATAACAGTTCCCACGTAATCAAATTCGCCAGCTATAAGGTTCGTGTCTTTTGAGCTAGCACGTGATAGTTTCTTGAAAGAAGAAACAATACTAGAATCTTCTATTTTACGTAAAGAATCAATAGCTTTGATTCTAATATGCTATCCAAAAGCCCACATGTTAGTGAACATTAGCTTGCAAAAGAAATTAAATTAGTAAAGAGAAACTAATATACATATATGAAAAAAACAAAATATTATTAAAATAAAATTACCTTTTGTTCACAACCTATCATTAACTCTCTTTGCTCATCTGCGATTTCTTCATTATTTGCATTGGTGCATTGTAAATGAGTATATAGCCAATCTGTGAAAGAAGATATATTTGTAATCTCATTATTATCGAGATTATGTCTGTATATTTTGTTTCTCCATCTCTTACTTCAGAGATTTTGAAGTTCCTCTTCATACTCATTAAGGAATGCTTGCATGCATTCGCTATTATATGCCACAAAAGTAAAAACATCATTTTTGTATTGAAATGTAAATAAAAACGGAACTCCCTTACGTGATAATACCTCGTCTATTATTTTTGAAGAAGACTCATTGGTCCATGCACATGGAGCTTCTTCATGAACTCTTTCAAGGTACTCACTAACATAGTACATGCACTCTTCAAGCATGCAATCCTTTGGCATGGATCCGTCTAGCTTGGCTTCTCCTAAATCCACAAGATTCCATTTGCATTTTCTTTTACAATTATCAAAGGTAATTAAGTGAAAATACTTACCATGTGTTCACATAGCCTTTCTCATGTGAGTTGAAGAATGCAAGGGTGTAGTCCTAAAAGTTTGGTCAAGTGCTTAGGCTTGCCATATCTACCAACAAGGTAATTTAGTGATAAATTCTATAGAGATAGAGTCTTACTTTTGATTTGGAACATCCAAAGGTTGAAGCATTATAGGCTTTCTCTTAAACTCACATTTTACCTATTGACACTTTAAACTTTCAATAACATATTTTCTAATATACCACTTCATACATGGTCAAAAGTAAGAATACTTCATTTTAACATAGATCCTTGAATAATTTCCAAAGGGTGCATCATGACATTCATTCAATATTTGAGCTTTCCATGGACACTCAAAAGATATGCATAGTCGCTTGCTACAATACAAAGATCCATTTTGCAAATGGAATTTTTCTTTATACATCGATCACCTATTTGCTTGCGAAAAGGGTTGTGTGAAAATGTATTTTAGACTCTAATGATAATCTATTTTCAATTCAAACTTTAACCCTAACAGTAGATGTCTCCAATGCTTAACTGCATGTACAATAGCAAGGACTTCTAGATAATGAGTAGTTTAATTTAGTTCATGTTTTCTTAATTTTCTGGATTCATATGAACCACCCTACCATCTTGTCAAAGAATACATCCTATGTGACCAATACTTGCATCACATGCAACCACAAACGGCTTTTGCATTTCTAGTATTTTGAAAACACAATTCTCAATAACTTTTTGTTTCAATGACTCAAATGATAAGCAGAAAAGGCTTTCACATTTCTAGTATCTTCAAAAGACAGTTTTCAATGACTTTTTGTTTCAGTGACTCAAATGATTTTGGAGAGGAATCACTCCATACAAATCCTACATTCTTTTTAGTCCACTCTGTGTGACGATTACCTATCTTAGAGAAATCCTTAATATGTGCTCTTTCATGTTGGGCCAATCCTAAAAAAAAACTTCTTACATCCCTTAGAGTTCTAGGAACTAGCCCAATCAACTATAGTTTTCACTTTAGCCTTGTTTAAATGAATTCTCTCTTTAGATATGACTCTTGCTAGATCCAAAAGTTTATCCTTAGCACAGAAACACTTATTTTTCTTGTTCTCTAAGATTTTGGTAAACTTTTCTTTACATGTAGTGCATGCTCATTATCATCTTTAGGATGTACAAACATATCATCAACAAATAGTAAGATGATTTTGTCTAGATAATCATGAAAAACATCATTGATCAAGCACATGAATGTGGAAGAAGTGTTTGTTAATCCAAAAGGTAAAACTGTAAACTTGTTGTGGCCATAATGTGTTCCAAAAGTTTTCTTGCGTACGTCTTCCATTTTGATACTAATTTGGTGATATCCTGATCTTAATTCAATCTTAGTGAATACAATGGCTCTACTTAATTGACTTTATAATCCATCTATATCAGGAAACGAGTACTTATTTTTTATTGTTCATTTATTAAACTGCTTGTAGTTGATACATGGTCTATAAGAGCCATCTTTTCTCTTCTCAAATAAAACAAGTGCTGCACAAGGTGAAACACTTGGTCTTATCAATCGCATCTTCAAAATATCATCTAATTGAACCTTAAGCTGCTTTAATTCATCTATGTTAAATCAATAGGGTGCTCTAGAATATTGTTCCCTCCTCGGTTACATGTCACGGCATGGTCAATTTGCCTAGGTGGAGGTATACCAGTCAAATCTTATGGAAATACACTTGCATTCTCTTCCGAAAGGTTTTCTACATAGTTTAGAAGATATTTATCATTCTCTTCCTCATGTATATTCTTCACATAGACTACGAATGTTCTACATCCATCACCTATACCTCAAATTATCTGCATAGCAAAAATAAGAATAGGCCTAGGATTATGTACATCACCTATAGTCTAGATAGATTCACTATCTAGCCTTAAATTGATTGTTCTTTGTTCGTAATCAATTGTTGCAGAATTTTGAACTAACGAATCCATGCCTATTATTGCATCACTCTATTTCATTTCAATCACATGGAAACTATCAGAAAGACACATATAAAAAAATTAAAGGTCTTCAGTTTACCCTTTCGTATAGTGTAGTCATCCATTGGCCATCTTCACAGGTCTTGTTATCTCCTTATATAGGGGAATCCCTAAATTTTAATACCAATCTAAAAGATAGACAACAATGTGTACTACCCAAACCAATCAAAAATATGATCCTATGCATAGAAATCATACCCAAAATCAAAATTAAAGATAGAAGCCCTTTGGAAAAAACTAGCCACTATGCAACATAAAGTAGAGTGAGGGAACTTATCTCCATCTTCTCGAAATTCTCCAACACTGCAATGTTAATATATGATCAATGTCTACCTCTCATGCACATTTTGTAAGGCCCTCATTATGAGGAGAAGCCAAGCATGCATTACCCAATTGAGGGGAATCCAAACTTGCATGTTAGATGAAGGTTATATTGGACCATGTAAGGTACTGTAAGGAAAGGGAGTTACCAGGGTCCCCAATTGTGGGGTTCGGGGGCAACGCTCTCAACGCGATGGTAAAGAAATTTTCCATGGAATATTCCCTCTCGGAGTCAGAAATTATTTATATTTGCTAGGTCGGTTCAACTGGTCTAAGCCGTGTATGGCAATTATGCGGGTGCTGGCCGCCCATGCTCTACCACCCATGTATAGACGTCCACGAAAGGCCACCCATGATCCTATATATACATGAATTGAGTTGAGCCAGCATACCTCTACCTTGTATCTCCCTATCTAGAGTTGTCTAGATCACCATTTAAGCTCTACCTTGAGAGTGCACGGGTGGACAATGCCATCATCTTTGTACTTGCTGTTAGTAGAAAATTGTTGAGATTCTCCTATATCTGTTATCTTTTCTGCTACTGCTCCTATGTTATATTGCATATCTTGCATGCAACACCATCCAAAAAATCAACACATCTAGAACATTCACTTGATAAGGAATCTCCTCATGAAGCCCTTCAATAAACTTGCGCTTTAGAGCATCACCACTAACCTCTAATGCATATTTGTGAAGGCATAGAAACTTCTCTTTGTACACATGAACACACAAGCTATGCTTTTCACTCTTCCATTGTCAAAAATTGTAGAATTTCTTCTCACATGGTAGTGTGGAGAATAGTAGCATTTTTCTACATGCTCTCTAGATTCCTTCCATAGAACTGGACAAGAATGCATCCGAGTATGCATATAGGACTTTCACCATAGATTTGTGATGCCATGTAGGTGTAGGATCCAAAACTTTTCTTTGGACTTCTCATTGAACTATTGTAGATCTGTGAAATCCTCTAGCCTTTCAATCTATGCCTCTAGATCTCCATTGCTTTTCTTCTCTCCAGCAAATAATTCAATTTTGCCTTCTTGAAGATTTGGCTGAGGGCAAAATCACCTACCTCCATATCTTTTTAATTGTGTTTTTGTCTTGATCAAGGCACATGCTTCTCAATAAGCTTCTCTTGCTCATGTATTTTCTTCTAAGCACTCAAGAATAGTAGGTGAGACAAGATATGACTCAAATAAAGAGAAGTTCTGGTATTATAGAGTTGTATCACATTTGAGCCATGCAACTTAACAAATTCTAGAGAGAGAATAAAATCAAGGCATTTTCTTACAGTGATCTAAATGTAGAGCCTTAAATGAGATACTTAAACCATGATTCACAGAAAATTCACAGAGACACTTTTAGTCTCTTATGTATGCTCTACCTTTCTCTCATACAACCTTTCTCTTATTTCTTTCATCTTCATGTTCATTTTTCAATCAAAAAACATGATGTAGATAAGGTTTAGAGAAAGAATATAAAACTTGTCATCCCTAAATTTGGCCTACATGCATAAAATGACCTAATTATTCATTCTAAACAGTATCTTGATAATGCAGTTCAAAAAGTTCAAAATGAAGTATTTCACTATGGAAAGGCCTATTACAATTCTTCCCCCTTTTAAGAACTCTGCCATCAGAGTTGGAAAGAAGGATAATGTGCAAGAAAATTTCCTAAGGTCACTTAAATTCAATCTTCAACTGGATATGTGTACCATTTCACCAAAATCTCTACTATAGATCTATATCTAAGTAATCTTTTCATCTTATCTAATACTATTTCAAGTCAAAGCTCAAAAGAGCCATTATCTTTTCACGTATGATTATCTTGCAAAACATGAGCAACATTAGGTACATATCTTTTAAGTAATTTAACATGAAATACAATATGCACATTTAAATGTTTAGATAATTCTAATAATTAAGCAAGAGATCCAATCTTTTTAAAACCTTTAAAAGGATGTGTGTATCATGTAGAAATTCTATGATCCTTCCCTAGAAAGAAGATGGATCATTGAGGATTGACTTTGAGAAATTCCATGTCATTTGTTTGAAATTTAAGTGGTCTTGTCTTCAAATCGTAAAATTTATTTTGTCTTTTCTGAGCTTCTTTTAATTGTTGCTTAATTTTCCCAAGTTCTTCATCCATCTTCTCAAGCATTTCTTTAGATACTTCTATTTTGTTTGAAAAACTAGAAAATTAGGGTGGAATCAAATAGTTATAGCCATACATAGCCTCAAACTGATTCATTTTTATATATTCTTGACATTCACTATTGTATGCAAACTCGACTAAGGGTAAATAATCACTCCAAATCTTGATGTTCATTGACATACATATGCAACATATCTTCAAGTACCTAATTATTCCTCTTGGTTTCCCCATTAGTTTTTGGATAAAAAGTTGTACTCAAACGAGTTTAGTTTCAATCTATTGAAATGTTTCCCTCCAAAAGTTTGATGTGGATCTAGAGTCTCTATCAACAGTTATGTTTCCAGGAATTCTATAGAGTCAAAAATTTTCTTTTACAAATAGCCTTGCAATCTTCAAGTCAATATTAGTCGTTTTCCCGAAAAGGAAATGTGCCATCTTGGTAAGTCAAAGAATTACCACAAATATGGTATCATGTTTACTTCTCATCGTAGGTAATTTAGTGATAAAGTCCATTGAGTTAGAGTCCCACTTCTGATTTGGAACCTACAAAGGTTGAAGCATTCCAGACATTCTCTTAAACTAAGATTTTGCCTTTTGATACTTTAAACATTCACTAACATATTCTCTAATATCTCTCGTCATACATGGCAAGAAGTAAGAATGCTTCATTTTAACACAGGTCCTTGAATAACCTGGATGTCTCAAGAAGGTGCATCATGACAATCATGCAATATTTGAACTTTTAATGGAGACTTAGAAGATATGCATAATTGATTGTTAGAATACAAAGATCCATTCTACCATCAATATTTTACGAACTGGCCATTCAATGTTTGGATTCACTTTATCCTCATTTATATGAATTCCTTCTTTAGATATGACTCTTTCTAGATACAGAAAATTATCCTTAGCAAAGAAATACTTATTCTTCTTTTTATAAAATTTGTGTTCTCTAAGATTTTGCAAAGTCTTCTTGAGATGTATTGCATCCTCATCATCATCTTTAGAGTATACAAATATAAATCAAGAACTACTAAGATGATTTAGTCTAGGTAATCATGATACATATTATTATTCATCAAGCACATAAATATGGTAGGAGTGTTTGTTAATTGAAAAGGTGAAAGTGCAAACCTATAAGGGCCATATCATGTTCAAAATGCTTTGCTAGGTATGTCTTCCATTTTTATCATAATTTCGTGATATCGAGATCCTAAATCAATCTTAGTGAATAAGTCATCTATGTGAGGGATTGGGTAGTTATCTTTAATTTTTTCTTTTATTCAATCCCTTGTTTTCGAGACATAAACTATAAGAGCCGTTTTCTTCTTCTGAAATAAAATAGGTTCTCCCAAAGGGTGAAACACTCGGTCTTTGTGAGGAGATGATTGGATACACTCTAGAGATGATATGCTGTTGCACAAAACCTACTCTACACCTGCTAATGTCACTTTAGGGAACCTTAGTAGACACCTCTAGCTTCTCAAATATGCATCAAGAAGCTTTGTAACATCATTCCCAAACATTTATGTGAAAACAGATAATTTTCATGTACTAGGATTGTGAAGAAACCCTCTATTTTGGGATTGTAAGTGCTCAGTGTTTGCTAAGAGATCAAAACTTGGTATGGATTGACTAGAGAGATTTTCCACACATCTAATTCAGTTTTATAGACAACTAACACAAGTTCCTTCATCAATTTAGAGGCACTAGACACTAAGCAATAAGTTTAACAAGTTAGGGTGTCATCCTGACCTTTTAGGAACAAGATAATGTGCATA
Organism: Ceratopteris richardii; assembly: GCA_020310875.1. NCBI lineage: Eukaryota > Viridiplantae > Streptophyta > Polypodiopsida > Polypodiales > Pteridaceae > Ceratopteris > Ceratopteris richardii. The sequence continues at coordinate 51,103,699 of CM035417.1, read as the reverse complement.
CCTAGTCTACTTCATCTATACATATCATGAGATCTTCTAAACCAAATCTAATCAAACTTTGTAGGTATATACTAGTCATATCACTAAAACTGTACCAAGTTAAAAGTACATCAAATGATGGAGTACACACAGAGAAAACACTTTTGCAAAATCACTAAAATAGTGAATAAGCGACAAATAACAATAGACAAAAATGGTCATGATGAAATGTATCAATTAGTAAGTGATAATGCACATACAATACATGGGAAGTGTAATGATAGCTCATATCCCTGCCACTAGAAACTGATTTTTTTATACACATACAAAGCTTTTGAATTTTGAATTTTCTCACTCGTAAAAGTGTTCCTACACTTAAGGTCTGATTTGAAATGATTACTTTACCAAAAAAAGTCGAGGCTTGGTTTCTCCTAAATCCATGAGATTCTATTTGCATTTTCTTTTATAATTATCAAAGGTTATTAAGTGAAAATACTAAGCATGTGTTCACATAGAATTTCTCATGTGAGTTGAAGAATGCAAGGGTGTAGTCCTAAATGTTTGGTCAAGCACATAGGCTTGCCAAATGTACCAATAGTTCCAGCTCAAGGCTGAGATGCTTGAGTCTTCAGTCCTTCATAACATTTTCTATGTGCAAATAAATACGAGAGTTGTATCTCCTTGCTAATAATCTTTTCTATGACATAATGGTAGTGTACTTCAATGTGTTTTTTTGTTAAATCATAGTATAGAGTCTTTAACAACATACCCTATTGAGTTGCATTTGCAAGACCTCTCTATTTGCCTTTAATTAATGCTTAGTGACCAAGGATGTTTCGTAACCATACCTTTCTGGATTCCTTTTTTCTCTAGCTCATCTTCTTATGGTTTGTTGAGATGATTCAACAACATCCATCAAATCTTCCACTTTAGATTTGCCTTTGAAACTCCAAGAATTGATTTCCTTTCTTGGGGTTTTTTATCATCATGAGAGTCACTTGAATCTTCATGCCTATGCTCATTCCTCTTTGGTAGAGTTGGGGAATCTTCCCCTAGGTCATAAGAAAGTTTAATTCTCTTGCAATCATCTTCAAACCAAGATTTGTTTTCCTCAAAAACAACCCCTCTACTAACTATGAATCCTTTATTACTTGGGTTATATTATATCCTTTCTGATTAAGATCATAACCAATGAATATACACTTCTTTGCCTTGGGATCCAACTCCGCTCTGGTTTGTGAAGGTATTTGTGCATATGTTATGCACCCAAAGATCCTGTAATAGTCAAGGCTAGGTCTTCTTCCATTCCATGCTTCATAATGTGTCATTCCATTTAATGCTTTTGATGGAAGTCAATTGATTAGTAGGTGGCTATGGATACAACCTCTACCCGTAGGTAAATGGGCAACTTCTTCTCATTTAGCATTGACCTTGTAGCCTCCACTATGGTTCTATTCTTCCTTTCTACCACTCCATTTTGCTTTGGAGTATACCTTGTGATATCTCCTTTGATACACCTCTCTTGGAGATAAGCATCAAACACATGCGAGAAATATTCTCTCTCTCCATCTTACCTTACCTCTTCAACGTTTTACTTGTTTGATTCTCAACAAGTGCTAGATACGTTTTGAAACAAATGAACACTTCATCTTTATGCTTAATGAAAAAGAGTATTTTCCATCTATTACAATCATCAATGAAAGACACATAGTACCTAGATCCAAAGATAGATGGCTCCTTGCTTGGACCCCATACATCTGCATGAACTAACTCCAATAGGTCTCCATGAATATGTCCCCTCTTTGTGAATGGCTGTCTATGAGACTTGCCAAATTGGCAAGCACTGCATTTGTAAATCATATGTTTCTTGGAGATGTTTGGTAGGCCAAGCACACTTTGATCCCTATTTATTTGCTTAAAGGCTCTTTCTCCTATATGAGCTAGCCTCTTATGCCACATCTCTAATTCTCATAATGTTTGACTGCCTGAATTGAACAATGCAATGTTCCTGGTGTCTTGAAGCTCAAACGTAAATAATCTACCTCGCTTTTCTCCTCTTTCTATCCTCTTAAATCCTTGATTTGGATCCTCAACATATGCTCCATGCTTTGAGAATCTGACCTGGAAGCCTCTCTCTACAATCTTGCCAACACATTAGATTCTTTGTTATGGTAGGCACATACAATACCTTGCTCAATAGGTTCATATTTCCCTCTGGAATCTTCACATTCCCAATCTTCTCACCTGGATGCCTTGTGTCATCTTCTAAAGATGATCTGTCTAAAATATAATGATGAGGAATGTGTGTCTGCATGTGAATCTACACCAATGCCAAAACTTAATCTACTAGTTTCCACTTCCATCTCAAGCCCAAAAACCCCTGCTCTCATTACTCACGATCCTCAACTCCGCCTGTCATCTCAACTTAGCCAATCAGGGGGAACCAAAGAGGATCTTATTATAGACAAGCGACTGTGAGCGCAACAACCAAAAATGGATTTATCGCCAATTCATTCACCAGTGAGGAAAAGGACGTGGCAAATATGGTTTGCAAGGATCACACTTGTGAAAAGGACGTGGCAAATATGGGTTTGCAAGGATCAATTAGACAACTAAAAATCTCAAAAAAAGGAGAATCAAAAGGAATTCAATCGAAGGCGACCTTGACATGACTTGCTGATCAAAGATAGATCCACACACGTAGTGCAAGTATGGATACCAAAGATATTAAAGGCAGCCCAAACTTCAAGGAATCAAATATGGATACCCAAGATAGCAATCACGATCATCAAGGAGCAGCCACCAAATTTACTTAGAGATCTAAGGCAATACAGGCAACTCTTTTGGAGACAAAGAACTCCTAGGAAACTGATGCCACCAATGGAACAAGCAAAAACTCCTAAAAAGCGATAGGAAGGGAGAGTGAAAGTAAAACAAAACCAACTACCTCTAGCAAACATAAGAAGATTCCAAAAGGACATTCAAAGCACCCAAGCTAGGAAAATGTGGATTCCAAAGTCAAGAATAACATCACCGATGTTCAAAGCAAGAAATCCCTCTTGCACTCATGATGAGTCCCATGCACCTCGAGTAAGCATAATAGGGCCACATTACAAGGCCATGCATTTGACACACAACGTCTCTGTACTACTAAGTGAGCACATTTCCCTAAGGAGGAATAGGAAACACCATGTACAGTAACACAATGTTGAAGATAAAATATACATTTCTTGGATCCACTCTATTTTCATCATCATTTGTATCTTTTTCTACCTTTCATTCAGTTAATAAAGCACTCTTGTATAGGTCTGTGTGAGTGCCACACTAGAGAATAAGTGGGATTCATTCTCCTTTCAGTTTAGAAATCCCACATAGCATGCTTTTTTGCCATTTTGTATATAACGAGGTCTCCACCTCTTCTTTTGGGGAGAGCTTTTCTAGAAGTAATGAGATAATGCTAGTTTGTAGATAGACTCTTGCTCTCTCGTCGTCATGATGTGCATGCATGCTTGTTCTCTTCTTGTCTAACGCTTCTGACACGTTGATGTATGATTGCATCATTATTATGCTTGTGATTACGATTATGTGCATCATTCGCGATGCTTGTGTCGTGTCTTCTTGTTAATAACGTTGTTAATCATACGTTGACGAAGCACCATTACGTCTGCTGAGTGCTTCTACGCAAACATTTGGGTCTCATGAGATGCTTCCTGGTTTGACAAGTATGAGTTGTGATGCTACAACGTGTGGTTTATGACGTGAAAGAGACGTGTACACAAGTTTTTCATGATGATTTTTTGAGTTTTTCATTTCATTACGCTCTTGTGAGCATTTGCGGCTTGCAAGATTTACAATAACTTGTTGAGATGAGCCATTTTTGGTGTGATGAGGATCCCCTTTTTGGGTGATTAATCCATCATGTGTGGTGATTCTTCAAGTCACGAGTAGGATAGGAGTAGTTTATAGAAATCTTTTTGTTAATATGTTGATTTTTTCTATTAACTTTGTTGAGATTTCTCTAATCATGTGTGAATAAGTTTCTTTTTGGGGTTCTTCTAGAAAAATCAAATGGAGTCTTGGCTCATCGTCCTCATCTCATCGGCAAAATGGGAAACGGTATTCTCTACAACTACTTAGAAAGTCAAGGTATGTGAAATCTATTCCTCACACATTTGTAGCTCAGTGATGAGTAGCACCTCCTTTAATGTCAATCTGGGAAGACGTGAGGATGGTATGAAGACCTCGAGCAAGTGGCGGCTCAAGTGCGTGAGTGAGAAGCACACAATCATGCACACACATACACACACACGCACACATACGGCAAGACAAAGAGAGAGAATCAATGGAGTTCTTAGATTACTTTCAAAAGCTCTTACAAGTTTGTTTCAATTACAATCTAACCTCAAAAATGAGCTCTCTAGCTCCTTTTATAGTTTTTGACTAGCTTTGGCCCTGTTCAGACCTAGTGTCCGGCCTAGTTAAAAATTAGGTTCCATGGCTTATTTGAGGGCTCAAACGAGATCTAAAAATTACGAAAATTGGCAGGTAGATACTTCTAAGGCTCCTCAAGCTCAAGGACTCCTTGGCTTGCACAAAATGGAGCTACAAAAAGATGAAATGGTATTTACAATGGTGTTTAGTGATGAGAATCACTTTTAATTGGTGTAGAGGTTTTGAAAAGTTAAAGGTTGCCTTAGTGCTAAATCTGCGTGAATGCTCATGCGTGCTTCTTCCTAAAGAAAATTATTGGCCTATTTGCCAGATCTTCGTTGACTCCCTTGTCTGCTTGTGCCTTCTCTCCCTTCTGACTCTCTTCTTTGACTACCATGCCTCGTTAGTCCTTCAGTTCCTTGTCCGCTGCTAACACCCCCCCCTCTCTCGCGTCTGTCGTCCCTGACAGACCCTTGTTGTGTGGGTTTTTGGATGTAGTACTCAACGACATCCTGTGCTAGGTGATGTTCGGCGATCCTCAATCCTTTGGCCAAATCTGTGAGTAGAGCATCCCAATCTACCGGCCCGGGAACCTCTGGATGTGGTATACGTAGCTTTTCGGAATGGAGAGCTTGTTCCACTGTGTTGACAGTATACGGGAAGAAGCAAGTACGGACACACATGCAGATCTAGCACTGAGGCAACCCTTCATTTTTTTCAAAACCCTCACATCATTTTAAATTGATTCTCATCACTACAAACCCTTGTAAATATCATTTCACCTTTTTGTAGCTCCATTTTGTACAAGCGGAGGAGTCCTCGAGCTTGGGGAGCCTTAGAAGTAGTTGCCTGTCAATTTTCATAATTTTTAGATCTCGTTTGGGCCCTCAAATAAGCCCTGGAACCTAATTTTTAACTAGGCCGGACACTAGGTCTGGACAGAGCCAAAGCTAGTCAAAAACTATAAATAGAGCTAGAGAGCTCATTTTTGGGGTTAGCTTCTTGTAGTTTGAGTTGGTATGAGAGCTTTCTGGCAATAGAAGTGATTCCATTGTCTTACTCTCTTTGTTCTTGCCGTGTGTGCGCGTGTGTGTGTATGTGTGTGCATGCTTGTGTGCTTCTCACTCACGCACTTGTGCCTCCACTTGCTCGTGGTCTTCATACCATCCTCACGTCTTCCCCGATTGACATTAAAGGAGGTGCTACTCATCACTGAGCTACACCAAATTTTGGCGCCGTTGCCGGGGATCGAGCTTTGAGGACGAGCGTGTGATGGTAAGACGTAGAGAGGACGCGTTGGAATGGTAAGTAGTAGGTAAATTTCTGATTTTTTTTTTCCATCTCCATCTTCATCTTTACCTCATTCTCCATTTCCACTTCCACCTCCTTCTCCACTACATATTCCCTCTTCCCTATCATTCCCTCATTTGTTGTGTGCGAGTTTGAGAGAGAGCAATTGTGCGTGCTTGTCTTTGTGTGTTTTTTGCATGTTTCTTGCAGGTGGCAGCTCCATCATCATCTCCAGCAAGCGCAGCAGGTACAGAAATTGTCTCCACAGTCCATGAGGCGTTGAGCTCGAGCTATCGCGACACTCCGAAAATTTCACCCAATCACGATTCTGAGTGCACCACGACACTGCGCAGGCCTAGAGCTCCCAGGAACACTAGACAGAACAGAAAAATTCACCATATCCCGAGCTATCGCGACACCTCGAGGTATCGCGACACCTCACGACCTATCGCGACACCTCGACCTATCGCGACACCTCGACCTATCGCGACACCCCGACCTATCGCGACACCCCGACCTATCGCGACACCTCGACCTATCGCGACACCCCAACCTATCGCGACACCTCACGACCTATCGCGACACCCCGACCTATCGCGACACCTCGACCTATCGCGACACCTCACGACCTATCGCGACACCCCGACCTATCGCGACACCTCGACCTATCGCGACACCTCACGACCTATCGCGACACCTCGACCTATCGCGACACTTCGACCTATCGCGACACCTCGACCTATCGCGACACTTCGACCTATCACGACACCTCGACCTATCGCGACACCTCGACCTATCGCGACACTTCGACCTATCACGACACCTCGACCTATCGCAACACCTCGACCTATCGCGACACTTCACGAGCTATCGCGACACTTCGACCTATCGCGACACCCCGACCTATCGCGACACCTCGACCCGACCTATCGCGATACACGGCCTTTAACGCATGAAAATTGAGAGTTAATTTTTGAGTGATTGGAAGGGTAGTTGAGCTTAATTTTAGGCACCTTGGTATAACTTTAGAACCTTGGAAGTGGGCAAAAGGCCTAGAAAGCAGAGAGGGATCTTCTGAACCCTAAGTGCCTGTTTTGACCCTTTAGTGCCTGAATGGTCATAACTTGACCATACGAACTCCGATTGATGAGATTTTGGTCTCGTTGGAAAGCTCGTTGAGAATCCTACGTGGACCTCGACTGGTTTTTGTAAGAATTATACGCGGAGTTTTAGAACATGCATTTTTAAGTTGACCTTTAGGTGGAACTAAGTGGTTCTCAGATTCAGGGGGTACAGTGAGCTACTCCAAGGGGACTAAAATTATTGAAGTGTGTCTTTCAAATACTTGTGGCAATAAAGCTATACTAACTGGTGAGTTTTTGCAGGAACTTTGTCTGCACTCAAGGCAATCCAAAGCAAGCTAGCAAGGGTGAGTACCGAGCTTGGGAGAAGGCTTCCTGGGCTTGTGTAGCAGTCTGGTCAACCAGCTAATTGAGGTTGGAAGATCTCTCAACTCTCCTTTGTCAATTCCTAGCCTAGGCTAAGTACGACTTAGGTGTGGTAATTAACTAGGGCAACGTTAGGTACGAATCCAGTCCAAGAGAATTAGTCAACCAAGTGCAAGAAAATAAATAGGTCTTAAGTGCGAAAACCCTAAAGGACAAAAGATAAACGGGAATCGATCACTTATCAAGTGCGGAAATTCACTTAAGTACTCCTGACGACGCAATTTCAGACAAGACCATAAACATAATATTCAAGTAAAAAGAACAAAGTGATTGGTGCAAAATCATCCTGCGACGAGAGTGTGCTTGGGTTCCAGGGGGTAAATAAATCAGGCATATGAACCTTAGATCAGGCAGACACTTAGGCCAAGACAGACAAAGCCTCAGATCTTCTGAAGCTAGTGTCAATCACACTGCCAGGTCTTGGACCCAGCAGTTGAGTGATTACCCATACACTCCCAGATCAGAAACAAGTGATTCCGAGATGTCCTATCACATGGAGAGATCAGTAGGTAGTTCAGGGTTGGCTTATCTAGAAAAGCCAGAAGGGCCTTATAAGACTCAATTGGAATATATCAGGACGAATCGTCTAGGTGCTCGCATCTACGAAGACGGACTGAGAAGATCGGTGGTCCAGATTAAGAACCCCGATCAACCCCATGGATTAGACCATCCGGTAGTCAAGTTTGAGAATGGAGCCTACCTGGATAAAGAAGGGACCATATATGTAGTCACCACTCTTCCTGATAGAACTGATGAGTTTGGAAATGTGATTGCAGAGACCGACATGGGTGATATAGAGCAAGGGAACTTAGAGAGAGAGCCAAGAGCCCCCCGTGGTAAATCTGTCTTGACCAGAATCATGACCCCAGAATGGATTCCACAGGATAATAAAAGCATAGATCTGCTTTTAAACCGAGAAACCGATGAGGCTTTTTGGAGATATAAATCTTCTCAATCTCAGGAAGTGAGTGCCCTCACAATCTATGAGTTTAAAGACCCTGATAGCCAAGGTCAAGTGACCTACCTAGACAATGCATCAGAGAGAATCTTTGTGGTCACAGAGCATGGCAGACATGCCTACACATGGAAGGGAGAATTTGTTTTTCCCCAACCGAGGTCTAATGTGTCCCTTGGTCACCAAGGAGCTGGGACCTCCCAAGCTCATGGGGCTCAGAGAGATAGAAGTAGAGACAAACCTGAGGTAAGTTTCGCTAACTCCCTGGGAAGAGAAAGAACGGGAACAGAAAGGAATAGAGTGGAACCTGAGAGACATAGAACCCCATGGAATCACAGGGACATTGATGACTTTCCTTTGCCAAGGCCGAGAGAACACACTAGGACCCTGCGACCAACTCAACTGGTGAAGTCCATGAAGAATTACTTCGATGGCACGGGAGACCCTTATGACCATGTGGCAGAATTTCGACAAGTATTGAAAGCTGAACAGGTAGAGGACCTATTCACACAATATAATGCTTTCGGTCTAACCCTTAGGAACACTGCCCTTACGTGGTTCCAACCACTGAATGAGAGGCATTTCAGAAACATAGACCAACTCTTAGAGGCATTTATTGTTGAGTTTTCTAAGAGTGGAATCAGGCATAACACCTCCTCACTAATTCATAGCTTCAAACAAACACCTCAAGAGACGGTCAGACTAGCTGGAAGAAGATTTAGACAGTACCTGGAGAGATGCCCTATGCCGGAGTTACCCACACCAGCCAAACAAGTGGCCTTGTTCCTAGACGGATTGTTGAGCACTAAGCTCAGGTCATATGTGTACTTGAAGGACCCTAAAACGATAGAGGAGTGCGTGCGCATGTGCATAGACATTGAGGAAAATCTAGGGGAGGAATTAGAACTATCAAAAATCTATAAGGATTCTGATAGCTCTAGTAACATGGCATCTGGTCAATCCACATCCATCGAGGAACTTGCAGAGAAGGTAGCCCAAAAACTAGGTGTCTCTAGCAAGCAAATTCCAAGATTTGCCCCAGTCAAGCGGTGTTACAATTGTGGCGGTGAACATATGGCAAGTGTATGCCCCATTATGGCCCAACCTCAGGTGAATCCTAGTAGCTAGTACTGCACCATAGAGCGCAGGTACACCAATCACACGGCACAAGACTGCCCATATAACAAACAAACTATTAGGCAAAATTATCCTCAGCCATATCCACAACATGGTAGGTACCAGAATCAGTACCCATCACCACAATACAACAGACCACAACAAACTTATCAGCCACCTTATCAAGGGCAGCAGAGACCTCAACCAGTCCTAGTGCAGCAACCCCCTGCTCCAACCAATGTGATCCCAGTGAAATATGCATCTACTGAAGAAAATCCGAATAGAGCCATAGTTCCAGTCACCCCATTGCTATCAGACAGTGATCCAAGTGACCATAGTTTTGACTCCACACATATTGATAGCCCACATGCTTACTACATGCAGTCACTCGAGCATAACGAGTCATACTATTATGAGGACCCAAGTGAAAATAGTGGGGAACCTGAGTATTCTAATGTTATGTACACAAACCCCAACTCTAGACCTCAACCTAGGCAGGTACGACCTCCATTTCCTAGAGGACCATGCTTCAGATGTCAGGGAGATCACCTTATACGTGATTGTCCACTGCCTGCCCCTACACAGCCTCAACCAATAACCATTCAGGGCTTCTGTCAAGATTGTGGGAAAGAGCATCTCCTACGAGATTGCCCGAAGAACCCTAATAACATGCCTAAAATCACTCCTATCAATGTCGTTGGGTTAGTTGTAGACTCCACGGGGAGTGTGACTTCCACTGCACCTGTGCAGGTGATCACAAGAGCCCAAGCACTTCAACAACACCAAGGTGTTGGTCCCGAAAAGAGCCCCGAGGTGAGTGAAACAGAGAGCATACCCAAAAAGAGAACTAGCGCCTGGAAGGATAGTCGTGAAAGAATGAAGAGGCAATGGGCAAAAAAGATAAACGAACTTGAAGAAAGCGTGAGAGAAACCAAGGCAAAAATCACAGAAATCACATCTCAACCGCACTCCCACACACTTCCACCACTACCATCCCCATCACCCTCCATTTCTCCACCCTCTAACACACCCCTCGTAACCCACTCACCACCCCGAGTAGGATCAGTATTAGCTGACCCCACTCCTGAAGGCTTGGACATGATGTTCAAGGCCTACCAGGCTCGACTTCAAGAAGGGCCAACCGCTGCAAACCTAGACAAGAGTTACCCTAGAGCAGATTTAGAGATTGAACGGATGAAAATGTGCATGAAAATGGTAGAACAAGCTCAAGCTATACTTGAGACTAGTCAACAGTTCAATCAGACCAACTCTGTCAAGCCGGATTTGCATTTCCAAGGCTTACTAGAAAAATTAGAGCAGTTGGTAAACAAATCACAAGTTTCTTTACCTCCACAGGCTCAACTAGTTGTTGAAAGAGGGAGCTCACCACCTAAGGGAGCTTATGTTCCTAATTCCACGGATGTTGGAATACCTCCTTCAATTCAACAGTACTCTCAAGAGTTCTTGCGGGAAATACAAGAAGAGAAATGGGCCAAGGAGAAGGGTGATTCCCCTCCTATTCCTGAGATTGATGACCTCCATGATCAATTTCCCCAAGACATTCCGTCTATCTATGGAGATCAAACAGAGCAACAAGAGGATGAGAGATTAGATTTTGAATCTAATTCTTTACAAGAGTTGCCTCATTTCACAGGCCCATGGGAATCTGAATCTCTCCACATCCGAGCTCCCACTATATTGGTGAGAAATGAAGACTCAGTGATTCCCAGGAACACTGATGTTGTGAAGAACACTAAGGTTCAATGTCACCTCACTGTAGAGGAACTCCTCAAGGCAAAACCGGAGCTCTGGGATCATGTGAAGGATCAGGTCCCAAAACTTGAATCCAATACACCAAAAGTAGGCTCTAAACAAAAAGTACCAGGGATACCTCTCGACAAGATAGGAGACATGAGCGAAGGTGAAGAAGGTAACACTTATCTTCCAATCACCTATCAAGGTTACACAACCAAAGCAATTGTGGATTCGGGTGCCGGTGTTGCTATTGCGACCACCTCCCTGTGAAAGCGATGGGGCAAACCCACCTTAAGACCAACAAGAATGAAACTTCAAATGGCAGATGGTCATTTTGAAAGACCTCTCGGATTGCTTGAAGGGATAACTCTAACCACTTGTGGTGTAGAGTTTGAACATACGTTTGCTATATGTGACTTTGAGAAGAATAATGTTTACGAGATGATCCTAGGAAGACCTTTCCAACGACAATTGCAAATAGTACAGGATTGGGGAACCAACTCCTTGTACTTACAGCACTTAGGGGTCACCACCAAGGTCAATCTGAAGGATCACACCTTCAGAGATGTACCACCCCTACAGTGGAATCCTATCCACAAAGCGAAAGAAGATTCTATCTCAGTGCATTCTGGAAGTTCACCTGAACCATCCTGGTTGCATGAAGATACTCACTTGTGGATGTGCAAGGTCGCAGAGGAAGAGGAAAAGCGCCTAAAAGCGAGAGAAGAAGGAACTCCCTCAGGAGATAGACCAATAAAAGACCCAGCCTATACACCAATGATATTTCCAGATGAGGAATTTGAGCCTCATGGTTGGGCAGAAATCTTAGCTACCATGGACATTGCAGTCAATGAGGAACAATGGACACCCCATTGTGATGAGGAGGGTTATGATATTTCAGTGTTCATGTGTCAGCCCTTGTTGGAGGAGTGTGATCCTAGTGAGTTCATAGAAGAAGAAGAGAGTGATGATGATCTAGAATCCATTGTGATGGATACTTACTTTGACTCAGAGGAACACTACTTAGAAGACATAGGAGTGTTAACCCAAAAAGAAGAAGAACCCCTTGCAAGTATTAAAACGATAAGTTCAAAGAAAGGAAGTGAAGGAGGTCAAAAGAAAAAGAAAAGAAAAGCAGTAAGACAAGAAGAGGAAGAATCATTGTTTGAAGTACCAGAAAATTTCAAGAAATATGAAGTGGAAGACCGGAAAATTTTGGTACGAATGCCTAAGAGAGAGGCCATCATAGGAGAAGCATATGACAATAAAGAAAAGACCAAAAAAATTGTAGTGACCATTGAAGGGAACGAAGAGCGATGTACGTACATAGGAGATGACCTAAGTGCAGAAGAAGAAGCAGAGCTTGTAGCTCTATTAAGGGAATATAGGGATGTGTTCGCATGGCATTATAGAGACTTGAAAGGAGTAGATCCAGAGATTTGCTCTCATACGATTCCGATGACCGCTGATGCCAAGCCCACCAAACAAAAACCCTACACATATAATGACAATTATGCAGCCAAAATAAAAGAGGAAATTGACAGGCTGATTGAAGCCGGATTCATCTATGAGATTGAGCACACTGAATGGGTGTCCCCCATTGTAGTGGTGCCCAAGAAGAATGGGAAATTGCGAGTGTGCATTAACCTTAAAAAAGTCAATGCCGCTACGATCCGAGATAGTTATCCTCTTCCAATCACCGAACATCTATTGGAGCGTGTTGCAGGCAAGGAAGTTTACAGCTTCCTTGATGGATTTTCAGTTTACAACCAAGTAGCCATTGCCCCCGAAGATCAACACAAAACGGCCTTTGCCACAGAATGGGGAATCTTTGCATTTCGTGTGATGCCTTTTGGGCTCACCAATGCACCTGCCACATTCCAAAGACTCATGTGTCATGTCTTCAAAGAGTTCTTGCGAAAGAGCTTAGAAGTATATGTGGATGATTTGTGCGCTCATTCCCAAGAGAGAAGTTACCACATCCCTGAGCTCAGGCAAATCTTCAACAAGTGTAGAGATTATCGAGTGTGTCTGAATCCAGAGAAGTGTGTGTTTATGGTACGCCAAGGTAAGATCTTAGGTCACATTGTTTCTAAGAATGGAATATCAACAGATGAAGACAAGGTAAGAGCAATAGCAGAATTGGCCAGACCAAGGAATGTGAAAGAGGTACAAGCCTTTATGGGCCATTGTGGATATTACCGTAGATTTATCCACATGTATGCCATCATAGCTAAACCTCTTTATGGGCTGTTAACGAATTTTGAATGGAATGAGGAATGCGAGACTTCCTTCAACGAGCTGAAGAGACGTTTGTGCACAGCACCAATATTGACTACTCCGGATTGGAGCAAACCCTTTCATGTCCATGTAGATGCCTCCAATCATGCAATAGGATGTGTGCTAGCACAACCCACAGGTGAGGGAAACCTAGATTTGCCGATAGCATATGCTAGTAGGCAATTAAATGCAGCTGAACGAAATTACACCACAACGGAGAGAGAAGGCTTAGGCATGATATATGCTGTGAAGAAGTTTAGACACTATCTATTGGCCAATAAGTTCAAGTTTTTCACTGATCATCAAGCTTTACTATATTTGGTCAATAAACCTTGCAATACAGGTCGCTTAGTAAGATGGTTCCTCTTCTAATGGAATACGACTTTGAAGTTGTTGTCAGGAAAGGTAGAACCCATCTTAGGGCAGACCATCTTTCTCGCATCACCTCAGGAGAGCCACCGCAAGGAGTGTCTGACGAATTGCCCGATGCTTATCTGTTCAATTTAGAAGTTGTTCCTAAATGGGCAAATAAGCTGGTACGAGTCCTAACCTTCGGGCTTGCAAATAAGAATGTGAAAACCAGCAAAGAGGAAATTGTAAAATCATTAAAGTATCAAATATTGGCTGGAAGTATGTACAAGCAAGATACCGAGGGCGTGTTAGCTTGTTGTGTCGAGGATGATGAACATGCTAGTTGGTTGCAACAAGCCCATGAGGGACTGCTAGGGAATCACTACTCTAAACAACGAACATTGCAGAACCTAAAACGCTTAGGAGTGTATTGGCCTAGCATGGACAAAGAAATACAAGAGTGGATCCAGAGTTGTCCAGAGTGCCAGGAGAGACCCCCAGTGGAGCATGCCACTCTTTATCACGTGTCATTAATCCCAGATTGGAGTGCTCCATTGATGGGAGGACGTGCATTTTCAAAGTGGGGTATAGACTTTGTAGGTCCCATTAACCCCCCAGCTAGAAATTCCCATGCAGAATACATTATTGTAGCCACAGATTACCTTACAAAGTGGGTGGAAGTAAAGGCCACGACAAAGAATGATGCTCAAACGACGGCTAAGTTCTTATTCGAAAATGTGTTCACTAGATATGGGTTACCAATAGAGTTGGTTAGTGATAGAGGTACGCACTTCTTGAATGAGGTCATTGAAAATCTCCTTCAAGAATTCATGGTGATACATAAGAAGTCTGCACCCTATCACCCACAAGCTAACGGACAAGCCGAGAGCACGAATAAGATCTTATGTAACGTATTGACGAAACTGGTAAATAATAAACGCTCTGATTGGGACAAACAACTTCATCATGCGGTTTGGGCATACCGAGTTGCTTACAAAACGGTACTCAATGCCACCCCATTTCAGATGGTCTTCGGACAGAATGCAGTGCTACCACTAGATTTCCTAATCCCAGCTTTAAGAGTAGCACAAGAGCATGAGTGGAATGGACATGAGTTGTCCTCTAGGATCTTGGATCTAGAGCGTCTAGGTGAGACGAGACTACGAGCAGCAGCAGGCATCTATGCTGCAAAGAAACGGCAAAAGGCATACTTTGATGCCCATGTGAAGGATAAGGGCTTGAAAGCAGGGGATCTAGTTTTAGTCTACACACTGAAACAACACGCAAGAAAGCTAGAAAAGAGAGGCTACGGACCTATGATCATTAATAGGATCTCCACGAGTGGAGCAGTACAACTAGCCACTTTAGAGGGGGATGTCCTCCCAAACTATATTAGCGGGTGCAGAGTCAAGCTGTATCAAGAACCCCTCACGGAGGAAATGCTAAGTCGACTCAATACTGCTAAACAACGTAAAGAGGAGGAAAAACGAATTCGAGAAGAAGCACAGGCAGAGGCCATAGAGCGCATTAAGCGCATGAAGCTAAGAAGACAAGGACTAGGGAGAGAACATTCTAACCATCAGGAAACTTCACCCAGATATTCCATGGCCATGTGTCAAGTAAAGTCAACCACTCATCCTAGCATAGTGGACAGGAGACCATTCATTACAGTTAGGCTAGAACACGGCAACTCTTGCCAAGAACTCAGGGCTTTAATTGACTCAGGTGTTGCGACTAGTGCGATTAGATGGTCCCACTATAAGGATTCAGGAATAGAAATGCGGCCAATTGAGGCATACCTCATAGGGCTAGGAGGCATGGAAACCCCTTGCATGGGTGAGGTGGACCTTCCTATCCTCATTAAGAATATGACCATGACGGCGAAGCTACTAGTCTGCCATGATGACGACCTGATAGAACCCCTAATCCTTGGCCAAGATTGGCTATACGATCACTCAGTGGACCTAAATCTTAGACAAGGCTCCTTACAGATTGGAACCTTAGAGCAGAAGCGAGTGATACCGCTTGACTTCCCTAATGGCATTCCGCCTGACGGTTGTGACCCTAGACCCTATGAAACACATGCGACGGAAGACCGGAAGATCTTTGATCAGCTCAATCACGCTACGTCTACACCAACCCGCTTGGGCTTGGCTATAGACAGTTGCCAATCAGAAAGACGACAGGAGACCTTCCCTGGGACTTCCTGCAACCTAGAAGGGGCAGCTACCCATCCGCGAGGGCAGATGGACACAATCAGCGGGCAGATGGACACAATCAGCGGTCAGGTGGGTTGAATCAGCAGCCAAATGAGCACGACACCCTGCGGTGCTCATCCTTCCAAACTTGTTGCGGACAAGCCAAATCATTTCCTAGTGGGCAGGTCACGCAAGTGTTGGAACTCCCTTCTTTTCCAAAGCAGAGTGTCCACCCGACCTCTCAACCTCAACCACAGCAGAGTCAACCACGAAGAAGGAACCCAGACCGACGGCAGTATCATAAGACCCAGCAAGGAAAGCAGTTTAGGCCAACCAAGGGAAGCGGCACCAGACAAGTATGGGTGCAAAAAGGACAAAAAACACCAAAGAACTCCAACAAAGCCGAGATCGACAAGCAAAAGGCAGGGCAGAAACGGAATCAGTATCCACCATCCCCTCGACCTTCTTCTACAAGTCCGAGCATTCGACAAATGTGGATCGCCAAGAAATACCTTACCCATAGACCCACACCCACGCAGATTTGGGTACCCAAAAGGTCTCAAATACATCACTCACCCATCCAGAAACCTTTACCCATCTTTAGCTCTAAGAGCTACGACCCCTCTATCCAAGCATGGAGAATTAAACTGTGTACTAAACCCCCTGACCCACTTCTGTAAATCCACCCACACTAACAATAGGAGCATTCCGAGCCCATTGCATACCCAAAACATGCATCTAGGATGACACTGACCTCTAATCACCACTCACACTCTCACAAACACTTCACCACTGACCACTGACCTCCGGGATTGTCATGTTAGTATTGTCAAGGGAACACCATTACATCTTGTTTCCTATACAACACTAATGTGCCTTTCGTCTTCCAGCAGATAAGCAACCTACTCTCATGGCAACAGCGGCAGGCACAAGCTCTCAGGCAGGATCTGGTGCTCCTATCAATTGGGATGCCATGCCAGTGGAAGCTCCACCAACAGCTCGGCCTGAAGAATTCTTGAATGTGCGAAGGATTCCCATTCCAGATCCCCCCAGTGGACTAACCGAAAGAGTAAAAGGGCACTCCCATTGGTTCAATGAAATGCCAGGGGATTTGGGAGACGCAGATCACATCTGGGAGTCCAAGATGGAGTGTGGAGGGGTTTGGTGGACCTTCCAATTCTTTTCAAGAGAATTTGAGACCTTACAGAATGCAGCTCCACTTCAGGATATCTGGCAAAAGGCAGGACTACAAGCTTACTTCAGTGCATCTCTACCTAAACCCGACTTCCTCAGATGCTACTACTTGATCGCTACGCTGAAACCTACCGGGGATAAAGATCATTCAGGCACATTCTGGGTGCCCTCCTTATCCAATCTGGAGGAGATGAGGAAGTTTGAATTAAATGTAACGTTAATCAGGGAAGCCCTTCAAATATATGGCACTCATGTGCCTTCAGATCGTGACCCCTTGATACCAGAATCAATGAAAAGCAATAGAGTCAAGAAGCTCAAAGAAATGTGCGCCCTCACCCCCAACATTGCCATACCTTTGCGGATGTGCCTCCAGCACTTCGCATTTCCCGCTCAGGACCGTTTCACGCAGCCTCACAAGAAGATATGGTACGGGCTATATTTAGCAGAGACCGGAAGCTTGCCCATTAAGATGCCGGTATGGAACTTAGATCAAGTGTATGAGGCAGGCAAGCGGGGAGTGAGGAAGCCCACTTTACATGGTTGTTGTGCGCTGACAAGAATCATCTACAGATGTCTTGCATATGACGTGCCAGTTGCCCGAGCCCTAAAGTATGCACACCTGGAGCTGTTCAAAGGGCGGAAGTCAGGGAGTCAGCCTGCAAAAAGAATGCGTGGATCCCTTTCACAGGTCCTGATCCCTCCAGAAGCCACCGCCGAAGCCTCCACTAGAGAGGAAGCCCAAGTGGCACCTTTCACAATCCATCTCCAAGAGTCTCAACCAAGAGAGGTGGTACAGCCCACTCCTTCTGCCCCTCCACTACCTACCGATGCAGAATTTGCAGCTATGGCCACCTTCACCGAGGACCCAAACTTTGATTTTGAAACATTCCTGCAGACGGCCCATCTATCAGACAGTGAAGGTTGCCCTGACAATGTCGATCCGGGGACATCAGCCCAAAGAGAACATGCACGAGGCGAGACTAGCAGTGTACAGGAGATAGGAGTGGCACAACTTCCTCAGAGACTAAACACACGAGCTCAGGAGAAGGCACCAAGAGATGACCTAGAAGAGAGTGAAGACGAAGCCCCTGCATATACGGCACAGCTCAAACGACTATACCGAACAATCAAGCAGGTGCAACGACGCCATAAAATGTCAGAAGAAGCAAATAGGGCCCTAGTAAACTAGATGCTGCAGTCGGAGAATATCGACCCCCATTTTGTAGAATCGCTAAATCTTTTGGCGGACACCTGTGGCATCAGTGAAGCAATGAGAACTTTGGTCTATCGAGAGAACCCTACTTATGATCAAAGAAGAATTGATACACGGCCTCGACAAGGAAAGATGATTCAGATGGAAGTATCTACCGCGTTAGCTACGTCCACGTCAGAAGATGTTCACATGATTAGCCCTAGGCCCAATGATGAACCGGAGGAAATTACGCATGCACCATCCCCCCCATCATCTCCTATCCCACCCTCAGAACCTCCCCCCACGTGTCTTTCTACACAACCAATATCCTCCTATAGTCAGACCATTGTACACACCCCCGTTTCCACTTTCCTTCCTTCACCCTCATCCATCTCTGTCACCCAGATTTTTGAACCCCAACTAGGTCACCCTTCCTTCCTCCCTGCCTTTGGACAACCATCTGTCACTAGTCAGACTCTTTCCCTTCCCTTACCCTCCACCCCTCCATTCCCTCCCTCCCAAACTCTACCTACCCCGTCCCTTGTAACTGCCTCGGGCACCACACTAATCACCCAACCCTCCTTCTGGACCCAACTTGTAAACATTCTTCAACAGGTTGATGAACATAATAAAAAGTCCCTTCCCCGAATTCACTCCCCCACATTCACGGCCACCACTATCACACCACCCACCGTCCCGGTGTTCACATTTCACGAATCACACTCTCTCATGTCCGACCCCATGGACATCTCACCATCCGCTGGATCACCCACCACCACTGCTCTCACAACACCATCACAGGTTATTACACTCACGTCACCACTTCCACACACGGTAGGCACAACATCCACCTTTCCCATTCCCACTTCCCAACCCCCTGCATCTCCCATCCTTACCCCTGCATCCACCTCATTTAGTCTTGCACTCGACACCATGCTCGAAGCTGCCACTCAGCTTAAACAGGAATATAAATTATTGGAAGAAAATAACAAGGAGCTTTGCACCCTCTCAGAAACACTCCAAGAGCATGTCAATGCTTTGGAGTCCAGTCATACGGAGTCACAAAGTAAAATATCTGCCCTCGAACATGCAAATGCGCAACTCGAAGCGAGGCATATGGAAGAGAGCAAAGCCATGGAGGAACAGCTGCGAGATCAAATGGGCCGCAATGCAAGGCTTCAATGAAACATGGCCTTGCTACGACGACATCTGGCGGCAGCTCAAGAAGAGAACAGACGGCTTCAACAACAAAACCAAGAGAACCTCGAGGCTGCCATGGAGAACACCCCGGGAGCACCCATAGACCCGGCTAAATTTCAAGCTGTTCCCTCAGAAAGCATACAACAGATCTTGGAAACTTATGCCAATCTTTTAGAAGCACATGATCAGCTTGCCGACCAGCTGAAGGACCTACAGAGACCCCAAGAGTCTACACCACACCAACGGGAACCTAAAGAGATGACCGACGCTGCTACTTCACCTGAACCTGAACATTCAACGACCAATGACGTACTGGAGTTATGACAACAGATTGCAGAATTAAAATTGAAGTTGATGCAGTACGAGCGACCTCCTTCCCCACCAGAGCAACCGTTAGAAGAAGAAGCAGTTATTATTCCAGTGGAGGAAGCATTCGACGACACCTACGAGCCTCAACCATTCCCAGGAGGACGCGTCACAGAAGAAGGTCAAGATACCTATGAGGAACCCCCATCAGCATGGATGAAACAGGTAGAGGAAATGGGGAAAACTCATCAGGAACGGATATCCACTCAGATGCTCGCAATGAAGGCCATTGAGGACACCATCCTTCACTCAGAGTACTTCAGGCACATTGCCTCTAGACGCCTTATCACTAGCTCAGAATTACAATACAAGCCCTATTTTGTATTGTTGGCCGACTACAACGCAGAAATCAAAAGAGTCACCAACAAGTGCCCAACATTTGCCACACAGTTCGAACCAGAAGATATACCAGAAGCGGCACGAAAAGGGGCCATATTCCAACCAACTTGGAGGCAGAAGTTACTCGAAACTTACCCAGAAATGCTTAGAACATGGGATCACGCCCCCATGCATTTGAAGTACAATCCGTGTGTTGGGCCAGTGCAAAGACGAAGATCATGGAAAGCTTTTGCAATCAAGGTTCAGAATAACGCGAACTGTAAAGAATGGCTCAATTACCCCGCCATCGCCCCCCCAACCGGTACTCCCACAGTGTCATACATGATTGCAACCATCAGACATTGGATACCACGCCTCCACCCTATGCCAGATGTGGCTGCCCAGATGATGCTCAAGATCTTCGATATGATGCAGGTCGTACTCAAAACTTTTCGCAATGTATGCCGTATTCAACCTCCTATTCCCTGGTTTATTAATGGTAACTACGACCTGCTATATGATATGAGCACAACCCCGAGCATACGAGTGGCTTACGCATGGCATGCACGCATAAGATATCTCCCTGCCTGCTACAAGCAAACATTCGACGATATGTTCACCACGGGCTTTTGGGAAGCACATTCAGAGGTATTCGTGCCACGGCCTACGCATTTACTCCACCTCTTTGCATGCGAGCAAACAATGCATTCCGAGCTTTACACGATGCCACAACCTGACATCCCTGGTACAGTTGATTGGGAGGCTTTGCAACGAGACCTGATCAGAGGTTTAAGAATCAAAGAACAAGAATTGGCAACCGACCTCCTGTAGAAGGACATTGATCAACCCGCAGAGCAAAGGTCTGTCAGAGGCGACAGACCCTAGGGGGGGGAGAGTGTTGATAGTATACCGGAAGAAGCAAGTACGGACACACATGCAGATCTAGCACTGAGGCAACCCTTCATTTTTTTCAAAACCCTCACATCATTTTAAATTGATTCTCATCACTACAAACCCTTGTAAATATCATTTCACCTTTTTGTAGCTCCATTTTGTACAAGTCGAGGAGTCCTCGAGCTTGGGGAGCCTTAGAAGTAGTTGCCTGTCAATTTTCATAATTTTTAGATCTCGTTTGGGCCCTCAAATAAGCCCTGGAACCTAATTTTTAACTAGGCCGGACACTAGGTCTGGACAGGGCCAAAGCTAGTCAAAAACTATAAATAGAGCTAGAGAGCTCATTTTTGGGGTTAGCTTCTTGTAGTTTGAGTTGGTATGAGAGCTTTCTGGCAATAGAAGTGATTCCATTGTCTTACTCTCTTTGTTCTTGCCGTGTGTGCGCGTGTGTGTGTATGTGTGTGCATGCTTGTGTGCTTCTCACTCACGCACTTGTGCCTCCACTTGCTCGTGGTCTTCATACCATCCTCACGTCTTCCCGGATTGACATTAAAGGAGGTGCTACTCATCACTGAGCTACACACTGCAAACAACTGCAAGAGATGGGATGGTCTGGGAATGAATATCTCGGAGTGATATTCCCAGAATCCCGTGACAAACATCTCTTCAAACGTTTGTTTGAAGCAGGCCGGTAGATATTTGATGCGAGCGTGCCATGCATACACAACATTAATTGATGGAGTTGTGCTCATGTCATATACAAGGTCCTGATTACCTTCATTAAATCCTAGCGCTGAGAGATGCGGTTCCTTGACATTTTTGAAGGTCCTGAAGGTGACCAGCATAAGTTCGAAAATCTTCAGGCACATCTGAGTCATGACATCAGGTACATTCTTGAACCGGACCCCCCAATGTCGAATCATTGAAATCATATATCCAATAGTAGGTGGGCCCTTAGGGGGTGCAAAGTACACATAATTGAGCCACTTCTCACATCCTTTAATCGTCAGCACTGTTTGTGTGTACTCCGGCCAGGATCTCCTTCGAAATACAGGGCAATAACATGGGTTATATTTGATGTACAATGGCATGTTGTTCCATGTTCTTACCATTTCCGGGTAGGTTTCGAGCAGCCGAATTCTCCATGTCGGTTGGCGAATATGTCCCTGCTTGGCACTTTCTGGGATGTCGTCAGGTGCAAATTGTGTGGCCGAGGTTGGTTCCCTTGAGGTGTGGTGCTTGATCTCCGCATTATAATCCGCCATTAGCACGCAAAAAGGAACATACAGGTCGTCCGATGGGCCAATCCACCTATGGTGTGAGAGATTCTGAAAATAATCGGATTTGATTACAACCTCTTCCAATTTTGACATCAGTGCGATTTGGACTGCCACCCTGTCATCATGCGTCATGGCTACTTTCTCTAACTTTTGCATCCATTCAGGTGCCTCAATTTCAATTGTGTCCATGCCCTGTTCTGTTCGCTTACCTCTGGGTGTTGGCATCGGGACATAGGGATCCTCAAATGTTTCTTCTACTTCAATTGGCACAAGATCGTCAGGCTCGGGCTCTACCAAAGGGGAGGGCTGACGCTCGTATTGCATGACCTTGCTATGTAATTCTTCAAGTTCTGCCCGGAGTTTAGTGACCTCTTCAGATGTATCTTCTGCGGTTGTGCTCTTGCTGGGTGGTGTCTGTAGGGTGGCCAACTACCTTAGCAAATCATCTCTCTCTTTTTCTAATGCGGCATGGGCCTCCATTAGATCTGCATGAGTTTCTAACACCACTTTCATATTCTCAGAGGGGATTGCCTTGAATCGCTCTGGGTCAATCTCCTGTGGGGAACCCTCCATGGCCGCCTCCAGATTTTCTTCGTTCTGTTTCTGTAATCGTTTATTCTCCTCTAGCGCTGTAGACATATGCTTGCGTAGGAGGCCCAAGTTCCGTCAAAGCTTAAGGGTTTCCGTGATCTGAGAATGTAGCATCTCGTCCATGTGTCGTCGTTCTTCATCATCTGCTTGGGGTGGGTTGGCTTCTAATTGTGCATATTGCTCCTGTAATGTCACGTGCTGCTGTTGTAGTAGCTGCTTCTGCTCTTCAAGATCCATACATCGTGCTTGGAGATCTGCGTGGCTTCAGAAGAGCCTTGTATGTTGGTTGTCAAGGTGTTGGTAGTGTTGCTGATGTTGGGACATGCATTGATACATATTATTAAATACATTATTAAAAGGAATGGTGGGAGGAATGGTGTTGAATGCAGCGGGGAAGGGAAAGGGAAACGGAATTGTGGATGCAGTACTGGAGAAGGGTGAGGGGGGAGGTGGGGGAATGGGAGATTGTGGGTAAATGGGGGGTGGGAGAGGTGCAGACGTGGGTGATACCTCCATGGATTCAAAAGTGGAGGCCGTGATGGGAGTGACTGTGAACATGGGGATTGTGGTTGCGGTGATAGTTGTGAACGTGTATAGAGGTGTGTGTAATTGTGAACTCCCAGGAAGTGTGATGGAAGTAGTGGGATTTACCGTGGCTGTGGTTAGACTTATGTGTTCAGTGGAAATAGAGTGCGTGGGTTGACTGATGGTTTGTGCGTCGGTGTGTGTAGTGGGTTCAGAGGTGGAGACAGTAGAGGTTACAGTGGTAGAGGGAGGTGAATGGGGTGGATGTGGGGGAGAAGGTGGCAAGGGAGGTGATGGAGGTGCACTCGATGTGTGGGCTTCCTCGGTGTCGTGAACAGTGTGTGCTGTGCCAGTGGTTGTGGGGGTGCCTTGTGGTCCTGAACCCAATACATTCATTCGTTTTCCTGTTCATGGGGGGCGTCTTCCATATCTTTTCTTTGTCCTTCGTGATTGCGCTAGTGCAGTGTGCACCGTTTCAGGTACTCCCAAAGCATCTGATATCATTTCCAGGGTGGCACGGTATTGCTCGTCCACGCCTTCCTCCTCCAGAATCTGGTTCATGAGGGCTTTACCTGCAGCTAATGATAGCCTGTGCTGCTCTTGGACTCGGTTCATCATATCGTAGAGCTTCTTTAATGCGTTAGTATAGGCGGGGGCACCTTCCAGTACTTGCAGGGCTTCCTGATCATACTCTTGTTCTTCTGCTTCTGATTGTCCACCCTGTGCCTCCTCATGAGCTTCTTCTTCATCGTCCACATTGACTACGTCCGATTGGCTGGGCTGGGCTTGGTCAGGGGCAGTTTGCTGTCCACCGGCTTCCTCCTCTTCAACTTCCGCATTTACAGCGTCGATGATTCTTGCAACTTCTTCGTCCGTTAGATCCTCTAGAGTGAATCCATGCGGGCATTCCAGATCAGTCGGTACTGGTGGAAACACAAGGTTCGGGCCATCAGTGCTGTGCTTGGGTAACCTGATAGTAAATGGTTGCACGCGTCGAGGAAGTCTTGGGGTTGTTTCAGGCGTTAGGGTTGCACCGCGAGCTTGTGCACAAGGCATCTGGACAGCGCCTCTCATCTTCTTTGAGGGAGGCCCTACAGCTGACAATCTACGTTGAAACTCCTGAGCTCGGGACCAAATGAGAGCCCTCTGCACCGGTACGTCATACGCGAGACATCTGTATACAATTCGTGTGAGTGCGCAGCAACCATACAGCACAGATTTTTGCTTCTTATACCATCTCTGATGAGCCATATGAATCTGGTCGATAATCCAGTGGGGCATATTGATGGTCAACTCAAAAGCATCCGCCAGGTAGAGGCTAAACCAGATCTTTTTGGGAGGCATTGTGAACCTCTCCTGCGCGGGGAAGGCGAAATGTTGCATGACCATGCGTAAGTGGATGGCAATCGTAGGTGTCATCGCAACCATGTCCTTCAACTTCGTCAGATTCCTGTTCTTCATATTGTCTGGAACCATAGTCTCTTTCTCTGTTGGGATGTGCATACCTCTCATGTCGAGTGCTTCTCTCACCAAGTTGATAGTCAAACGGAAACGCTTCAGCTCGTTGCCCCTTGTGAGTGATGGGAGCACAAAGGAGCTGTATCCTTTCTTGTCTTTGCTGGGAGTGAGGGTACTAATTAAGTATGAGCACCTTAGAAAATCTGGCTTTGGTAGTTGGAACTTGAAGTAATCATAAAGCCCAGGCTTCTTCCATATCGACTTCAGTCCTTCATTATTCTGCAGCTTTTCAAACTCCCTGGTAAAGAAATGGTATCTGCCCCAACGTCCATTGAATTCTACCTCGGACTCCCACATGTATGTTCCTTCGCCCAGAGGTCCAGCAACGTCACTGAACCAGTGTGAGGTTTTGCCCACCGGCATTGTGTGACCTTGTGGAGGATTCTGAATTGGTATGGCATGTAATGCTCGTAATGCCACTGGTCTTTCCGTTAATTCCTCCTCGACTGGAAGGCTTTCGATGTCCACCACTTGGGGGCTGGTGCCTGCCTGGGAGCTAGTTGCAACCGTATCTGCCATTTTACCTCTTGCTGCCTGTCTCTGTGAGAATATACAACCATGTGTTAACATTGTACAGGACAAGGGAGGACCGTTGTTGTTCCCATCACAATATTAACATGAGGGTCGGGAGCAATAATGGGTTAGTAAGTGTTCAGTGCACGTGTGTGTAGTTAATGCCTGAGTAGTCCTAGGAGACTAATGAAGTTAGTAAGTGGGGATGAATTTACAAATTGGGGTCGGGGGGTTTATTACAGGTCTTAGGCTTCCAAATGCAGTGGATGGGCTTTGTTTTTGGTTTCGTAGAGACTCTAGAGAGCTTTATCGGTATCTGGGTTTGAAAATGAGGCCTTTTAGGGACCCATTAGTACAAGTGATTATATGCGTGCTCTTGGGTCTTGGTGTGTTCCTGAGTGTTGAGAACGAGTGAATACTGGCTGTACACGTAGATGGGTTATGCTGTATCTGTTGTGGCCTCGGCGTAGCTACTTGCGCCCGCAAGCAAGCCTTAGGCACCCAAATTTGTCTTGATTGTGGGCTAGCCTTCATCGACTTCTTGGGCACCCAAATAGATTTCACTTTAGCAGAAGAATTTCTGAAAGACTTCTTATTGGCGTTGTGTTGTTGGTTACTAGTAAGAGGCTTTGCCCGTGTGGTTGTCGTGAGTGCAACCCGGTGTTCGCCTTTCCGCACCCACACTTGGTTTACTTGCTGAGATATTTTGCTGTGCAGGTACTTTTGATTTCCAGCATAGGTAGTACTCTGCTTCTTCTGTCTTTGATCCACCTTGGGTTGCTGCCTCCTTCTGGCCTTTGGAAAAGAAGGGAGTTCCGTTGCATCCCTGACTCCTTTTTTGCGAATATCATTCCTCTGCAACACATGGTTTTGGACAAGAACAGCATGGTCATCTTCATGTGTACCCCTGGAAGGACCAGGAGTCTGTGCCTTTCCTAGTTCCTTGAGTGCTCCATTGTCTAATTCTACTGTGACTCGACTATGATTGACCCATACCTGAAGAAGTCCACTTCTTAGGTTTAAGTTGACTGCTTGGTCATAGATCCAGTCTTGACCCAAGACAAGAGGTTCGGTGAGATCCTCGTCTTGACACACTAGTACTTTAACTGTCATTGCCTCATCATGAATGTAGAGGGGAAGTTCCACCTCGCCCATGCAAGGGGTTTCCACGCCTCCCAATCCTATGAGATATGCTTCCAGAGGATTGACGGTTAATTGCAACGCTTGACAGTAAGACAATTTAACAGCACTAGTGGCTGCACCTGAGTCAATCAAGGCTCTTACGGTCCTTGCACTCTTTCCTTGTCCTATATCTAGGGTTATGAAAGGACGTCTATCAATTATCCTATGCGAGCTTGTTCCTGCAACTTCACACATGGCCATATGATATCCTTGATCTGCATAGTCATTTGTTCTAGGCTGATCTCTACCTTGCCTTCGTAATTTCATCCTTCTGATGCGTTCTAAAGCTTCTGCTTGAGCTTCTTATCGAATTCGCTTTTCTTCCTCTTTGCGTTTCTTAGCAGTATTGAGTCGGCTAAGCATTTCCTCCGTGAGGGGTTCCTGATACAACTTGACTCTGCAACCGCTAATATAGTTTGGGAGAACATCACCCTCTAATGTGGCTAGTTGTACTGCGCCACTCGTGGAAATCCTATTGATGATCATAGGTCCGTAGCCTCTCTTTTCTAGCTTCCTCGCGTGTTGTTTCAGTGTATAGACTAACACTAGATCTCCTGCTTTCAAGCCTTTATCCTTCACATGGGCATCGAAGTATGCCTTCTGTCTCTTCTTGGCTGCATATATTCCTGCAGCGGCTCTCAGTCTTGTTTCCCCTAATCGTTCAAGGTCAAAAATCCTAGAGGAGAGCTCATGACCTGTCCATTCGTGCTCTTGTGCTACTTTCAACGTAGGTATTAAGAAGTCCAAGGGTAGCACAGCGTTTTGGCCAAATACCATCTGAAAGGGGGTGGCTTGGAGTACCGTTTTGTAGGCCACTCGGTATGCCCAAACAGCATGGTGCAGCTGTTTGTCCCAATCAGAGCATTTAGTGTTCACTAATTTTGTCAGTACATTGCATAGGATCTTATTAGTGCTCTCAGCTTGTCCATTAGCTTGAGGGTGATAGGGGGCAGACTTCTTGTGTATTACCAAGAATTCTTGGAGTAGATTTTCAATCACTTTGTTCAAGAAGTGAGTGCCTCTATCACTTACAAGCTCTATAGGTAGCCCATATCTTGTGAATACATTCTCAAACAAGAATTTAGCAGTTGTCTGAGCGTCATTCTTTGTCGTAGCTTTTACCTCTACCCACTTAGTTAGATAGTCTGTTGCAACAATGATGTATTCCGCATGAGAACCCTTAGCTGGGGGATTAATAGGACCTACGAAGTCTATTCCCCACTTAGAGAATGCACGTCCACCCATCATAGGTTTCAGTGGCATCTCATCTTTGCGTATAGGATACTGAGTCTACTGACAGACATGTTGAGAGCAGTATGGGCACCCAAGGACTGACTAGACAAGGAAGCCAGGGCACCCAGGGACTGACTAGACAAAGAAGTCAGCGGAGAGAGTCAGAACAAAGTGAAGGAGTAAGTAGACAAAGCAGTCGACGCAAATCTGGCAGATAGGCCCTTCAATTTTTCTCAAATCTTTTAACAGTGATTCTTATCACTAACAATCATTGTAAATACCATTTCATATTTTTGTAGCTCCATTTTGTGCAAGCCAAGGAGTCCTTGAGCTTGAGGAGCCTTAGAAGTACCTACATATCAATTTTCGTATTTTTTAGACTCCGTTTAAGCCCTCAAATTGGCCCTGGAACCTAATTTTTAACTATGCCGGACACTAGGTCTGGACAGGGCCAAAACCTAGTCAAAAACTATAAAAAGAGCTAGAGAGCTCATTTTTGAGGTTAGATTGTAATTGAAACGAACATGTAAGAGCATTTTGAAAGTAATCTAAAAGCTCCATTGATTCTCCCTCTTTGTCTTGCCGTGTGTGCGCGTGTGTGTGTATGTGTGTGCATGCTTGTGTGCTTCTCACTCACGCACTTGTGCCGCCACTTGCTCGAGGTCTTCATACCATCCTCATGTCTTCCCGGATTGACATTAAAGGAGGTGCTACTCATCACTGAGCTACACCAAATTTTGGTGCCGTTGCCGGGGATCGAGCTTTGAGGACGAGCGTGTGATGGTAAGACGTAGAGTTGACGCGTTGGAGTTGTAGGTATTTTCTTCACTCTCATCGATTTTCTTTTACTTTCTTCACCATCATCATCATCATCATCATCCTCACCATCTTTCACCTCCATCTCCATCATCGCGAAAATTTCAGTTTTTGACTATATCCCCATCTTCACCTCATTTCCCTCATTTCACTTGTGAGAGAGAGCGAGAGAGCGAAATTGCATGTGCTGTTTTTGCATGTTTCTTGAGCTATCTTGCAGGTACAGGTCACATCACCATCTCCAGCTTCCCGCGCAGGTACGGAACTCGACGAAACTGTCTCGCAGTCGCCGCCTTCTGTCCATCGCGATTGACAGAAATTTTCACTTGTTGGTAAATCTGAGTGCACCACAGTGGACTAGAGACCCTGCACACCACATTTCCACTAAAATTTTTGAAAATCTTGCAAAATTTCAGTCCATCGCGATTGACAGCCCTGTCCATCGCGATTGACAGCTCTGTCCATCGCGATTGACTGCCAGTCCATCGCGATTGACTGAAGCCCTGTCCATCGCGATTGACAGCTCTGTCCATCGCGATTGACTGCCAGTCCATCGCGATTGACTGAACCCCTGTCCATCGCAATTGACTGAAGTCTCTGTCCATCGCGATTGACTGCCTGTCCATCGCGATTGACTGCACCCCCTGTCCATCGCGATTGACTGAAGTCTCTGTCCATCGCGATTGACTGCCTGTCCATCGCGATTGACTCAACCCCCTGTCCATCGCGATTGACTGAAGTCTCTGTCCATCGCGATTGACTGCCTGTCCATCGCGATTGACTCAACCCCCTGTCCATCGCGATTGACTGAAGTCTCTGTCCATCGCGATTGACTGAGTGTCCATCGTGATTGACAGCCTTGTCCATCGCGATTGACAGCCAATTTTAGCCAAATTTTTTAAGGATTGATAATTGAAGAGTTGGGCTAATTTTGGGCACAAATATTATACTCTTGAGCACATGAGGAAGCCTTAGGAAAACAACTTGGGGAAAACCTGTTGCACAGTGATCCTGTTTGAACCCTGTCGTAACCCTAGAACCCTGAACGGTCACAACTTTCTCATACGAGATCCATTTTTTGAGCTCTAGGGCTTGTTGGAAAGCTCGTAGCATATACTACACGCCCTCAACGGTTTTTTATAAAGATAATGCATTGATTTTCAGATAGGGTATTTTGAAGTTGACCATACCCAGGGGGATCAAAGTCAGGGGTCCTTAGGATTGTTTTCTTGAAAATCACTATGCAAGTTGGTGTTTGTGCTACATGAATGAAAATAATTGGTTCTGTCTTTGGAATGTAAACTTCAAAGCTAACTTTGAAACTCTTACAGAGCATCGAAAGGCATTCTAAGCAAGTGTAAGTGCGAGCTTGGGAACACATTTCCTGAGCACTAAAGGGCAACCAAGCAGGAAACAAAAGGTTGGAAATTCTCAACCCCCTCTGTCAATTCATAGCTTAGGCTAAGAACGACGAGAGGTAGGAGTAAGTCAGAGCGACGATAGGCAGTTATCAAGTTGAAGACTACCTAAAAACTCAAGTTCAAGCTAAAAATTTAATCTCTGTACTGTCGATAACATAAAGGAAAAGAACCTAACGTGGAACGATCAATTGCAAGTGCGAAACAACATTCAAACATTCTTGACGACGTGATATCAGACAAGAACTCAAACGCGATAAAATAACTAAAAAGAATCAAGTGACTGATACCAATTGAGCGGCAATGAGGTTGTACTCTGGGCAAAGAATTGGGCTACTTAGATAGGCATATGAACCTTAGATCAGGACGACATTTAGCAAGGGAAAGACAAAGCCTTAGATCTTCAGAGGCTAGTGTCAACCACACTACTAGGTCCTGGGCCCAGCAGTTGAGCCACCACTCGAACTACCCTAGCTCTGAGACCAGTGAGTCAGAGATGTCTCAAGGCATGGACAGACCTACGGGAAGTTCAGGTGTGCCTTACCTGTACAGGGTAGAAGGCCCTTACAAAACGCAGCTGGAGTACCTTAGGACCAACCGATTAGGTGCTAGCATCTATGAGGACGGCTTAGGAAGATCTGTGGTCCAGATTAAAAACCCTGATCAATCCATTGGACTAGAACACCCAGCTGTCAAGTTTGAAAATGGTGCATACCTGGACAAAGAAGGAACTATATATGTAGTCACTAGTCACCCTGATAGGACAGATGACTTTGGGAATGTAATCTCAGAAGCGGACTTAGGTGACCTGGAACAAGGGAACATGGGTGCGGAACCTAGAACCCCTCGAGGTAAATCAGTTCTCACTAGGATTATCACGCCTGAATGGGTCCCCCAAGACAACAAGAGCATAGAGTTGCTCCTCAATCGAGAAACTGATGAAGCCTTTTGGAGGTATAAGTCTAATCAGCCAACAGACATAGGAAATATCATGATCTATGAGTTTAAGGATCCGGATAGCCCAGGCAGAGTGACCTACTTAGATCATGCTTCAGAACGGATCTTTGTGGTGACAGAAAATGATAGGCATGCTTACACTTGGAAGGGTGAATTTATTTTCCCTCAACCAAGATCAAATGTATCCTATGGTCACCCTGGGGCTGGAACTTCCCAAGCTCATGGTACGCAAAGAGACAGAAGTAGAGATAGACCAGAAGTAAGTTTTGCCAACCCAATGGGCAGAGAAAGAACGAGAACAGAGACGAATAGGGTAGAACCTGAGATGCATAGAGCCCACAGGAACCAAAGAAATGTAGATGGATTCCCTCTGCCGAGGCCTAGAGAGCACACAAGAACTTTGAGACCCACCCAGCTAGTTAAGTCCATGAAGAATTACTTTGACGGCACAGGAGATCCCTATGATCATGTGGCGGAGTTCAAGCAAGTCTTGAGAGCTGAACAAGTGGAGGATCTGTTCACGCAGTACAATGCCTTCGGTCTAACCCTTAGGAACACAGCACTTACATGGTTTCAGCCATTAGATGAGCGTCAGTTCAAGAGCTTAGACCAACTCCTATAGGCATTCATTGTAGAGTTCTCTAAGAGCGGCATAAGACACAATACCTCCTCATTGATTCACAGCTTCAAACAGACCCCCCAGGAGACTGTCAGATTGGCCGGAAGAAGATTTAGACAATATCTTGAAAGGTGCCCTATTTCGGAGCTACCCACATCTGCTAAACAAGTAGCCTTATTCCTTGATGGATTGCTGAGTACGAAATTGAGATCCTATGTGTATCTGAAGGACCCTAGGACTATAGAAGAGTGTGTACGCATGTGCATTGACATTGAAGATAACCTAGGGGAAGAGCTAGAGCTTTCCAAAATCTACAAAGATTCGGATAGTGTTTCTAGTCACTCTTCCACGCAATCCACGTCGATTGAGGAACTTGCCGAAAAAGTAGCTCAGAAATTAGGTGTAACTAGCAAACAAATCCCAAGGTTTGCCCCAGCGAAGAGGTGCTATACATGCGGTGGCGACCACATGGCAAACGTGTGCCCCATTATGGCTCAACCCCAGGTCAATCCAAATAGCCAATATTGCACCATAGAACGGAAGTACACAAACCACACTGCACAAGATTGCCCATACAACAAGCAGGCTGTTAGGCAACCCTACCCTCAGCCCTACCAACAAGGCAGATACCAGAACCAGTACCCTCCACCACCACAATATGCTAGACCCCAACAAACCTACCAACCACAATATCAGGCCCAACAGAGACCCCAACCGGTGCTAGCTCAACAGCCTCCAAACCCCGCTAACGTGATTCCAGTAAAGTATGCTGTTGCAGAAGAAAACCTGAATAGGGCCATAGTACCAGTAACCCCATTGATCTCAGAAAGTGACCCGAGTGACCATAGTTTTGATTCCACACATGTAGATAGTCCCCAGGCTTACTACATGCAGTCTCCAGAACATGGTGAGTCCTACTATAGTGAAGAACCAAGTGAACCTAGTTGGGAGTCAGATTACACGAACGTCATGTATGCAAACCCCAACCCTAGGCCTCAACCTAGGCAGGTACGACCACCCTTTCCTAGAGGACCATGCTACCGATGTCAGGGAGATCACTTCATTCGTGATTGTCCCCTACCTCCACCTACACAAAATCAGTGCGTGACGATCCAGGGCTTTTGCCATGATTGTGGAAAAGAGCATCTTTTACGAGATTGCCCAAAGAACCCCAATAATATGCCAAAAATCACTCCTATCAATGTGATTGGTCTGGTTGTAGATTCCTCAGGAAGTGTCACTTCCACTGCACCAGTGCAGGTAGTCACTAGAGCTCAGGCATTGCAGCAAAACCAAGAGGCAAGCCAGGAAAAGGGCCTAGAGGCTAGTGAAACCGAGAGCGTGACAAAGAAAAGGACTAGAGCGTGGAAAGATAGTCGAGAAAGAATGAAAAGACAATGGGCCAAAAAGATGAGTGAGCTTGAGGAAAGCATAAGAGAAACCAAAGCGAGGATAACTGAACTCACAGCTCAAACTCCCTCTCACATTACCCCGCCTCCACCACTCCCATCTCCATCCGACCCACCACCTTCCCCACCGCCTTATCAAATCCCACCACCCCCTAGAGTAGGATCAGTCCTAGCAGATCCCACTCCCGAGGACCTAAACATGATGCTTAAAGCATATCAGGCCAGGATCCAAGAAGGGCCAACCATAACTGATCATGAAAAATGCTACCCTAGAGCCGAGCTAGAGCTTGAACGAACTAAGATTTGTGCCAAAATGGTAGAATTGGCTCAGACCATGTTTGAGGCCAGCCGCCTATTTAACATTTCTAGTTCAGCTAAGACACAGTTACACTTTGATGGACTGCTGGAAAGAATAGAGAAGCTGATTGCACAATCAGAGAAGGAACCTGCCCCTCAAAGAAAGGATAGGGCAAGAGAACGGATAAGCCAGCCTCTTCAGGAAGCCCACGCGCCTCCTCAAGAAGCCTATCTTCCTCCCCAAAAGGCACATGAGTCTCCCCCGAAAGCTTATGTACCTCCACAGGTGACCCACATTCCTTCTCAGAGAGCGTATGAGCCTGTTCGGAAAAGTAATAGAATAAGCAATCCTCCCCAAGAAGCTTGTGCTCCAGCCATTTGTGGGAACGAGGAGAGAGCCAACGATAGAATAAGCCCTCCTTCCCAGGTTGCTTATGTGCCTAATTCTACGGAGCCAGACACTTCTTCTTCTATGAATCGGTTTGCCCCAGACTTCCTACGAGAGATTCAAGAAGACAAATGGGATAACGAAAGTGAAGTCGCCCCTCCCTTTGAACTTGTGGATGACGCACACGACCAATTCCCACAAGACATCCCATCTATTTACGGGGAACATGAGAGTACTCAGTCTCATGAGAGATTGGACTTTGAGTCTAATTCCATACAGGAGCTACCCCACTTCACAGGCCCATGGGAAGCAAAGTCCACGTGTATGAGAGCACCCACAGTTATGGTAAGGAACGATGACTCAGTCATATCAAGGAACACGGAGGTAGTAGAGAACACCAAGGTGCAGCGCGATTCCACTTTGGAAGAACTGCCTAAGGATAGACCAGAAGCGCGAAAATATGTAGCCAGTCGAGTAACTGAAGTTGCAAAACCTCGTTCCCGGGTAGGATCCCATAGGACAGTGCCAGAAATTCCCTTGGACAAGATAGGAGATATGTGTGAAGGTGAAGAAGGGAATACCTATCTTCCCATTACCTACCAGGACTACACCACCAAGGCAATTTTGGACTCAGGTGCAGGAGTTGCAATTGCCACTACTTCCCTATGGAAGCGTTGGGGCAAGCCAGCACTCAGGCCAACAAGAATGAAATTGCAGATGGCCGATGGTCATATTGAAAGACCCTTAGGATTGCTAGAAGGAATAACTCTCACCACTTGTGGTGTTGAGTTTGAGCATAGCTTTGCTATATGTGACTTCAGCAAAAATCATGCTTATGAGATGATTTTAGGAAGACCATTTATGCGACAGTTGCAAGTGGTACAGGATTGGGGAACCAACTCCTTGTATTTGCAACACTTGGGTGTTACAACCAAAGTCAATCTCAAGGACTATTCTCATAGAGATGTCCCTCCTATCCAGTGGAATCCCATCCATAGAGCCAAAGATGATACGGAATCTGTGCATTCCATAGAATCTGGATCCTCATGGATGCATGAAGACACTCACTTATGGATGTGCAAGGTAGCAGTAGAAGAAGAGAAGAGAGAGAAAGCCAGAGAGGTAGGTGCGAAAGAAACCCATAGATCAATCCAAGACCCAGCCTATGCACCTGTAGTTTTTCCAGACGAAGAATTTGAACCTCACGGTTGGGCAGAAATCTTAGCAACAATGGACGTAGCCATCAACGAAGAACAATGGACACCTCACTGTGACGAGGATGGCTATGATATTTCAGTCTTCTCCATAGAGCCAATCATGGGAGAGGCAGTTCTAGAAGAATGCGAACCTAGCCCTGATGCATTTGAGGATGCAAGTGACTCCGATCTAGAGTCAATCATTATGGACCCACCATTTGCATCAGATGAAGAATATTTCCATGAAGTGGAATTTCAACCTCAGAAGCATGGAGAGGTTACAAATGATGTAAGGTTAGTGTTGGGGCTTCACTCACTAATTAGGCATGCATATATGAAGACATATGGAGACATATGATGGAGGAAAGAAGAAGTGAAGGAAAGATCTACAGAAAATCAAGCCTAAGTGAAGGGACAATTTCACTATTGTAAATTAGTGCAAAATTAGAGTCTAGATTTGTAATTGATCTTTAGAACTTACGAGTTCAAGTCTAGAAGAATGTAAACCATAGGTATATAAGTTAATTTGAGTCAGAAACATGTAGAAGAGAACTCAATTTTGAAATCTGAGTGAGTAGAGAAAAGTCGTGTCTTTTCTGAGAGAGATGGTGAGAGAAAACTTCTGAGTCTGAGAGAGTTTTCCATGGCTATGAGCAAAATTAGGCCAAGTCATTTTGTACACATCTTCTCTGATAATAAACACATGTTTATGTAGAAGGATTGAGTCTAATTTCTCTTGTATATTGAGTTCTAAGTCATTTCATATGACTGTGTAAGGTAGTTGACAGTTACGACTTTTCTGGCGCACATTTGACTGATCTTCTGAAGGACAGATCTCGAAGCACAGTGTAAAGTTTTTGGTAAGTGATAGCTCGTTGGAAAGCTATAATCCTCAACTACATTTGGTCAAAAGATCTTTGAGAAACGGGACGCATACTCAGAGAAATCAGTTTAAGAGTGAAGGTATGTCAAATCGATGAAGTACATTTTCAGTTTTCAGACATAGTATAAAGGTTGATACAAAATCAGAGGATTGTGAAGTTATTGCTTGAAAGTTTTGTTTGTTATGTGTTGCTTAACACTAGCAAGAATTTCTCTTAGCAAGTAATCAAAAGATTTGGCAAAGATTGAGTTAATACAGGTCAGATTGAAGGATTGAAGAAAAGGCGCAGATTTCTGTGAAGTGAATTTTTGATTTTCACTAAGTTCAGAGATGAAGTTTCATAATGTGAGTGTTGCTAAGCTAATGGTGGTTATGGAGGTCTTCTAATACCACATTAGTTTAGTTCTTGTGGTGTTTTACACACCAACAACTGGTATCAGAGCAGATAAGGTCCTCGAGACTAAAGGAGTGCAGATACAAGAAGATTTGAAGAGTTCTTTATCAAAGAAGGAGGAAGCTGAGGTGTTCAACAACCAAAAGTCATCAGAAGAGTATTTCGAAGTTGCTCCCAAGAGTAAAGATCTACAAAAGGTATCATTCTTTAATCTTACACCTACAGGTTGAAGCAGAAGCAAGGATACCATGGCAGATCATGTGTCCATTGACAAATTGGACAGAGATAACTATCCTGCTTGGGTAATGAGGATGGAGGCCTTACTTATGAGTAAGGACTTAATGGTATATGTGACAGGTGAAGAGGAGAAGCCTAAATTTGAAGATGAAAGTCATCCAAGGAAGGAAGAGCTAGAAGCTTTGAAGCTATGGCAGAAGAGAGATGCAAGTGCAAGAGCTTATATATACAACACTATTACAGATCACTTGTTGCCACATATCAGAGGTTTAGAAACAGCTGAAGATATTTGGAATGCTTTGGAAGACCACTTCCAAAACACTACTAAAGCTAGGAAAGCTAGCTTATGGTCAGAGTTCACCACATTCAAGAAAAAGCAGAATCAAAGCATTAGTGATTATGTCACTAAGATGAAAGACTTGGCAGATAGCCTTGGATCTATTGATGAGGATATTGAAGATCATAGGTTGATAGCTCAATTACTTGCAGGATTAAGAGGTGATGAAAGGTGGAAGCCTTTTGTACTTTCAACAGAACTCTCATTAAACCATTATGTGCCAGAATTGAATCAATTACTTGGATTGATGCTTACATTTGAGCAAGACTTAAAGTCAGATGGAGACAAAGGTCAAAGTTCTGCAATGTATGTGAAGAACAAAAAGAAAGGAGATAAAGGCAAAGCAAAGGATGAAGAAGAGTCAACAACTCAAGCAAATTATGCAAGAGGAAGAGGTTTTGGCAGAGGCAAAGGTCGAGGTAATGGAAGAGGTAGAGGTAATCAGAACAATAACAAGAAGACATGTTGGATTTGTGGATTGAGTAATCATCTAGCATATGATTGTTGGCACAATCAACAAGGAGCAAGCCAAAATCAGAACAACAATGGCAGAGGAAGAGGTGGAAGGTTTCAGAATCAATTTCAAAGAGGAAGACATAATTCAAGAGGAAGTTTTGGTAGAGGTGGTGGAAGAAATTGGAATCAGAATCAATCATATAACACCACATATTACAATTATGCAAATGATACACAGAATGACAACCATACAACATTGATGATGAATTCAATTAGTTCATCAGAGAAGGAGGATCTCAAGGTATTCTATATTGACTCTGGTTGTTCAAATCATTTATCAGGTAATATAGAATTATTGTCAGAATTGGAAGAAGGAAATTCAAGTCATACAGTACAAACAGGTGACAATACAAAGCATAATGTGCATTCAATTGGAAAAGTGAAGTGCAGGAGTGGAGCTGATTTATTAACAAATGTTTTGTATGTTCCAACAATACCAAAGAATCTGATTAGTGTTGGACAAATAGTGGAAAAAGGTTTTCAAGTCAGATTTACAAATGAAGGAGTATTTGTAGAAGATCCAGAGGATGCATACAAACCCATTGTTTGTGGTAAGAAGGAAGGTAGACTTTTTACTCTCAAAGTGCAAGGAAATGTTGGTCAAGCCCTAATTACACATGGTGATGAAGTAATTACAGAGTTAGATCTTTGGCATAAAAGATTGGGACATTTCAATGAAAGAGGAATCAAAACTATGGTGGAGAACCAATCTATATTGGGACTACCAAATGTGAAGAATCAACATATGATATACAAGTGTGAAGCTTGTCAGATGGGAAAAGCTCATAGACAACCATTTCAGAAGAAAGGTTTCAAGCATGATGGTTTGCTTGAACTCATACATACAGATGTATGGGGACCAACAAAAGAAGGTTCAATAAATGGATCTAGGTATTATGTTTTGTTTATTGATGATGCTACAAGGTGGATAACCCTTTATGTTCTAAAGGAAAGATCAGAAGTCTTTGGAGCCTTCAAACATTTTCATGCTTATGCAGAAAGAGTTACAGGTCACAAACTTAAGAGGCTAAGGTCTGATGGAGGGGGAGAATACTTCTCCCAAGAATTTAATGACTATCTTTGGAATGCAGGTATCAAGAGAGAGATAACTTGCAGGTATACACCTCAACATAATGGGGTGGCAGAAAGGAGGAATAGAACATTGGTTGAATTTGCAAGAGCAATGTTAAAAGAAAAGAATTGCCCTAATTATCTTTGGGCTGAGGCTGTAAATACAGCCACATACCTTGTGAATAGGTTACCATGTGGAGCTTTGAATGGTATGACCCCTTATGAAGCTTGGTGGGGTAAGAAACCAACACTTGACCATTGTAAAGTGTTTGGGTCAATTGCCTATGCTTATGTACCTTCACAACTCAGACATAAGCTTGAACCAAAGGCAGAAAGATATGTGTTTATTGGGTATGATGAAAAGCAAATGGGTTATAGGCTATGGAGTCCTTTAACTAAACATTTTATTGTTTCCAGAGATGTGACCTTTGATGAACAAAAGAGTTGGTATGCAGATAAAGAATGTGAGCTTGAAACATTTGAAGAAGAAATGAGAAGGAGTGCAAGAGGTAAATCACATATGCAGATAGATGGAGATGAAGAACATATGCAAGCAAGCACATCAAGAGTTGGATCATATAGAAGGAATGAAGATGGACCAATATTTGATGAAGAAGTACATCCAGATAGACATGAAGTGTGTGAACCAAGAAGGTCAACCAGAATAAGGAATCAACCTACAAGGTATTCATATGACACTTCTTACTTGACTCAGAAAAATTATGCTTACATGGTTAAGGAAGATGAAGAACCTCAAAGCTATGATGAAGCAAAAGGTAAGAGACAATGGGAAGTAGCAATGAAGGAAGAATTTGATGCTCTTGAAGAGAATAAAACTTGGGAACTTGTCCCAAAACCTAATGGTAAGAAAGTGATTGGAAATAAATGGGTTTACAAAGTTAAGAAGCATGCAGATGGAACTATAGCCAGATACAAAGCTAGATTGGTGGTTAAAGGCTATGCTCAAACATTTGGCATAGATTATGATGAGACATTCAGTCCTGTAGCAAAGATGTCAACCATAAGAACAATCATTGCCATTGCAGCATCAAAAGGATGGACATTGAGTCAATTGGACATTAAGAATGCATTTTTGAATGGATATATATCAGATGAGGTTTACATGGAACAACCTCAAGGGTTTGCAGATCATAAGTTTCCAAATTATGTTTGCAGGTTGAGAAGAGCCCTTTATGGTTTGAAGCAAGCTCCAAGAGCTTGGAATTACAGACTTGTAAAGTATCTTAATGATCTTGGATATCAAAGTTCAAAGGCAGATGCAAGCTTACTTATCAAAAGAACAGATGAAGGTATGATCTACATTTGTATATATGTAGATGACATTATAATTACAGGTACCTCAAATGAAGGAATCAAGGAGGTGAAGAAGCTACTTGAAAGAGAATTCAAGATAAGTGATCTAGGAAAATTATCATATTTTCTTGGAATGGAAATCACTTATGCAGGGCATGGCATTTATGTATCACAAGAAAGGTATCTCTTGAATCTTCTAAAGAAGTTTAACATGGAGAATTGCAGAGAGGCATCTACACCATTAGAAGTCAATCACAAACTCAGTAGATATGATGGTGCAGAGTTCAAAGACATGAGGAAGTATCAATCTCTAGTTGGAAGTTTGATTTATGCAACTTTAACAAGGCCTGATCTTAGTTATGCAGTTGGGGTCCTTTCCCAATTCATGCATTGTCCAAAGGATCCACATTGGATTGCAGGTCAAAGAGTCCTTAGATATATCAAAGGGACTTTGAAAGAAGGATTGTATTATCCTTTTACATCAGATATAAGATTGAGAGCCTATAGTGATTCAGATTGGGCAGGAAGTCAAGATGACAGAAGGTCTACACATGGCTATATGATATACATTGGAGATAAGCTTGTGAGTTTGTGTTCAAAGAAACAACACACAGTGGCCTTATCATCAACTGAAGCTGAATACAAAGGACTTGTGGAAGCAGCAAAGGAAGTCATATGGATGCAGACATTATTCAAAAGCTTGGGAATTGATCAAGGTATACCCATCATTCATGGAGATAACATGAGTTCATTATATCTTGCAGCAAATCCTGTGTTTCATGCAAGGACAAAGCACATAGAGATACAGTACCATTTTCTTAGAGAAAAGGTAATGGAGAAAGAGATTGAAGTGATGTATACTTCCACAAAAGATCAGATTGCAGATATTATGACAAAAAGCTTGGATGGAGTAAAGACAAGTAAGTTCAAGGAGATGGCAGGAATAAAAGAGAAAGAAACTATGTGAAGAAGTCAAATTATGCTAATTAGTGATTGAGGGGGAGCTGTTGGGGCTTCACTCACTAATTAGGCATGCATATATGAAGACATATGGAGACATATGATGGAGGAAAGAAGAAGTGAAGGAAAGATCTACAGAAAATCAAGCCTAAGTGAAGGGACAATTTCACTATTGTAAATTAGTGCAAAATTAGAGTCTAGATTTGTAATTGATCTTTAGAACTTACGAGTTCAAGTCTAGAAGAATGTAAACCATAGGTATATAAGTTAATTTGAGTCAGAAACATGTAGAAGAGAACTCAATTTTGAAATCTGAGTGAGTAGAGAAAAGTCGTGTCTTTTCTGAGAGAGATGGTGAGAGAAAACTTCTGAGTCTGAGAGAGTTTTCCATGGCTATGAGCAAAATTAGGCCAAGTCATTTTGTACACATCTTCTCTGATAATAAACACATGTTTATGTAGAAGGATTGAGTCTAATTTCTCTTGTATATTGAGTTCTAAGTCATTTCATATGACTGTGTAAGGTAGTTGACAGTTACGACTTTTCTGGCGCACATTTGACTGATCTTCTGAAGGACAGATCTCGAAGCACAGTGTAAAGTTTTTGGTAAGTGATAGCTCGTTGGAAAGCTATAATCCTCAACTACATTTGATCAAAAGATCTTTGAGAAACGGGACGCATACTCAGAGAAATCAGTTTAAGAGTGAAGGTATGTCAAATCGATGAAGTACATTTTCAGTTTTCAGACATAGTATAAAGGTTGATACAAAATCAGAGGATTGTGAAGTTATTGCTTGAAAGTTTTGTTTGTTATGTGTTGCTTAACACTAGCAAGAACTTCTCTTAGCAAGTAATCAAAAGATTTGGCAAAGATTGAGTTAATACAGGTCAGATTGAAGGATTGAAGAAAAGGCGCAGATTTCTGTGAAGTGAATTTTTGATTTTCACTAAGTTCAGAGATGAAGTTTCATAATGTGAGTGTTGCTAAGCTAATGGTGGTTATGGAGGTCTTCTAATACCACATTAGTTTAGTTCTTGTGGTGTTTTACACACCAACAGTTAGCAACACATATGACCCCGAAGGAAGAAGGAAAGAAATGAAAAAAGAAAGAAGTCTTACCAGAGGAGGAAGAATCTTTGTTTGAGGTCCCAGAAAATTTTAAGAAGTACGAGATAGATGACAGGAGAGTCATGATAAGAATGCCTAAACGAGAGGCACAATCAGGAGAGGCCTATGATAACAAAGAAACCACCAAGAAAATAGTAGTTGCCATAGAAGAAGGAGAGGAGAGATGCACGTATATAGGCCATGACCTGACAGAAGAAGAAGAGCATGAATTGATTGCCTTGCTAAGAGAATACAGAGATGTATTCGCTTGGAGTTACAAGGATTTGAAAGCGGTTGACCCGGACATATGCTCGCACACCATCCCCATGACCTCAGATGCCAAACCCTCTAAGCAAAAGCCTTATACATATAACGATAATTACGCTGCTAAGATCAAGGAAGAGATAGATAGACTGGTCGAAGCCGGATTTATCTATGAAATTGAGCACACCGAATGGGTATCCCCCATCGTGGTGGTGCCCAAGAAGAATGGCAAGCTGCGTGTGTGCATTAACTTGAAAAAGGTTAATGCCGCCACGATTCGAGATAACTATCCGCTTCCCATCACAGAACATCTCTTAGAAAGAGTGGCAGGCAAGGAAGTGTACAGCTTCCTTGATGGATTTTCGGGCTACAATCAAGTAGCCATAGCTCCAGAGGATCAGCATAAGACAGCCTTCGCCACAGAATGGGGCATTTTTGCTTTTAGAGTAATGCCATTTGGGCTTACCAATGCACCAGCTACCTTCCAGAGGTTGATGTGCCATGTGTTTAAGGAGTTCCTGAGGAAGAGTTTAGAAGTCTATGTTGATGATCTTTGTGCTCATTCCAATGTTAGACAAACCCATATTCCTGAACTCAGGCAAATCTTTGACAAATGTAGAGAATACCAAGTCTGCCTGAACCCAGAAAAGTGCGTTTTTATGGTCAGGCAAGGCAAGATTCTAGGACACATAGTATCAAAAAATGGCATATCTACCGACGAAGAAAAAGTGAGAGCCATAGCAGAGCTACCTAGGCCAAAGAATGTCAAGGAAGTACAAGCTTTCATGGGGCATTGTGGTTATTATCGACGATTTATACACATGTATGCTGTCATTGCAAAGCCCATGTACGGACTTCTGACAAACTTTGAGTGGACGGATGAATGTGAGAATTCCTTCCAGGAGCTTAAACGAAGATTGTGTTCAGCACCAATCTTGACCACACCAGATTGGAATAAGCCATTCCATGTTCATGTGGATGCATCCAATTATGCCATTGGATGTGTGCTTGCACAACCTACTGGTGAAGGTAATATGGATCTTCCAATTGCCTATGCCAGTAGACAATTGAATGCGGCTGAACGGAATTACACCACTACAGAGCGAGAAGGATTAGGCATGGTATATGCAGTTAAGAAATTTAGACACTATTTGCTTGCAAATAAGTTTAAATTTTTTACTGATCATCAGGCATTGTTATATCTTGTAAACAAGCCATGCAATACAGGAAGATTAGTAAGATGGTTTCTCTTGCTCATGGAATATGACTTTGAGGTTGTGGTAAGAAAAGGGAGGACTCATTTGAGAGCAGATCACCTCTCTAGGCTCACATCGGGAGAAGCCCCACAAGGAGTGTCAGATGACCTTCCTGATGCTTACT
The DNA here is from genome assembly GCA_020310875.1 of Ceratopteris richardii. NCBI lineage: Eukaryota > Viridiplantae > Streptophyta > Polypodiopsida > Polypodiales > Pteridaceae > Ceratopteris > Ceratopteris richardii. Next base: position 51,060,266 of record CM035417.1, on the reverse strand, counting down.
TGTTTAATTTGGAAGTTGTACCGCAGTGGGCTAAGCCATTGGTACCAGTATTGACATACGGGCCTAACCATCCAGTGGTAAACACACGGAATAGAGAGATTGTAAAAGCCCAAAAGTACCACATCATGGCAGGAAGCATGTACAAGCACACAGATCAAGGGATCTTGGCTTGTTGCGTAGAAGAGGATGAGTACACTAAATGGTTGCAATTAGCACATGTAGGAGTACTAGAGCAACACCATTCGAAGCAACAAACGTTACAGACCCTAAGGAGACTTGGAGTACATTGGCCAACTATGGAAGCTGATGTCCAGACGTTGTGCAAGGAATGCCCAATCTGTTGCACTAAACCACCAGTGGAACACGCCACTCTTTATCAAGTATCCATTGTGCCAGATTGGAGCGAACCACTGGTATCATTCCTGAGGACAAACACATTCCCTCCGGACATGACTCTGGCAAGGAAAAGGAGTTTAGAACAAGAAGCCCTGGATTATTCACTCATTGGTGATAATCTATATAAGCGTGGTAAAGATGGTTACCTGAGACTATGTGTCCACGAAAGTGAATATCTGAAGATCTTGGAAACTGCTCACCAAGGTGTAGCAGGAGGACACTTTGGACCAGATCGGGTAATCAAGGCGATACTATTTGCGGGCTTCTGGTGGCCTACCCTTCACATGGATGCACATACCTATGTGAAACGGTGTGATGCCTGTCAGAGGACTCAGTATCCTATACGCAAAGATGAGATGCCACTGAAACCTATGATGGGAGGACGTGCATTCTCTAAGTGGGGAATAGACTTTGTAGGTCCCATTAATCCCCCAGCAAAGGGTTCTCATGCAGAATACATCATTGTGGCAACAGATTATCTCACCAAGTGGGTAGAGGTAAAGGCTACGACAAAGAACGATGCTCAAACAACCGCCAAATTCTTGTTTGAGAATGTATTCACGAGATACGGGCTACCTATAGAGCTTGTAAGTGATAGAGGTACTCATTTCTTGAACGAAGTGATTGAAAATCTACTCCAAGAATTCTTGGTAATACACAAGAAGTCTGCCCCTTATCACCCTCAAGCTAATGGGCAAGCTGAGAGCACTAATAAGATCCTATGCAATGTACTGACGAAATTAGTGAACACTAAACGCTCTGACTGGGACAAACAGCTACACCATGCTGTTTGGGCATATCAAGTTGCCTACAAAATGGTACTCCAAGCCACCCCCTTTCAGATGGTATTTGGCCAAAACGCTGTGCTACCCTTGGACTTCTTGATCCCTACATTGAGAGTAGCACAAGAGCACGAATGGACAGGTCATGAGCTCTCCTCTAGGATCTTTGACCTTGAACGATTAGGAGAAACAAGACTGAGAGCCGCCGCAGGAATATATGCAGCCAAGAAGAGACAGAAAGCATATTTCGATGCCCATGTGAAGGATAAAGGCTTGAAAGCAGGAGATCTAGTCTTAGTCTATACACTAAAACAACACGCGAGGAAGCTAGAAAAGAGAGGCTACGGACCTATGGTTATCAATAGGATCTCCATGAGTGGAGCAGTACAATTGGCCACATTAGAGGGTGATGTTCTCCCTAACTATATTAGCGGATGCAGAGTCAAGTTGTATCAGGAACCCCTCACGGAAGAAATGCTCAGCCGACTCAACACTGCTAAGAAACGCAAAGAGGAAGAGAAGCGAATTAGAGAAGAAGCTCAAGCAGAAGCTTTAGAACGCATCAGACGGATGAAATTACGAAGGCAAGGTAGAGAGCAGCCTAGGACAAATGACTATGCAGATCAAGGATATCATATGGCAATGTGTGAAGTCGCAGGTACCAGCTCACCTAGGATAACTGATCGACGTCCTTTCGTAACCCTAGATATAGGACAAGGAAAAAGTGCAAGGACTGTAAGAGCCTTGATTGACTCAGGTGCAGCCACTAGTGCTGTTAGAATGTCTTACTGTCAAGAGTTACAGTTAACTGTCAATCCTGTGGAGGCATATCTCATACGACTGGGAGGCGTGGAAACCCCTTGTATGGGCGAGGTGGAACTTCCCCTCTACATTCATGATGAGGCAATGACAGTTAAAGTACTAGTGTGTCAAGATGAGGATCTCACTGAACCTCTTGTCTTGGGTCAAGACTGGATCTATGACCAAGCAGTCAACTTAAACCTAAGAAGTGGACTTCTTCAGGTATGGGTCAATCATAGTCGAATTACGGTAGAGTTGGATAATGGAGCACTCAAGGAACTAGAAAGGGCACAGACTCCTGGTCCCTCCAGGGGTGCACATGAAGTTGACCATGCTGTTCTTGTCCAAAACTATGTGTTGCAGAGGAATGCTATTCGCAAAAAAGGAGTCAGGGATGCAAAGGAACTTCCAAAGGCCAGAAGGAGGCAACAACCAAAGGTGGAGCAAAGACAGCAGAGGCAGAGTACTACCTATTCCGGACATCAAAAGAACCTGCACAGCAGAATGTCTCAACAAGGGAACCAAGTGTGGGTGCGAAAAGGCGAACACCCAGTTGCACCCACGCCAACCGCACGGGCAACGCCTCTTATTAGTAACCAACAACACGTCACTAATAAGAGGTCTTTCGGAAGTTCTTCTGCTAACGTGAAATCTATTTGGGTGCCCAAAAAGTCGATGAAGGCTAGCCCACAATCAAGACAAATTTGGGTGCCTAAGGCTTGTTTGCGGGCTCAAATAGCTACACCAAGAACACACCCTACACAGCATGATCCATTCACTCGCACAGCCTACATCTACTCATTTTCAACACCAAGGCACATGAGCACTAACAGAGTCAGTGGTAAATGGGCCCCTCAAAGGCCTTATGTTCAACCAAGAGCAAAACCCATCCACTACATTTGGCAGCCCAAGACTTGTAACAAACCTCCTGATCCCGATTGTAAATCTATGACCACCTACTAACTGTGTCACTCTCACATCACATCATTTTGCTTAGCTCTTAGGTCTACCTAACTACTAACTACACACACTATCACCGAGCACTTTTTAACCCCTAACCACTCCCGGACTTTAAGTTAATGTTGTAACAAGGGACACCATGTCATTTTTGTGTCCATTGCAATGTTAACTTTTATTCATATATTCTCACAGAATCAACTGCGACATTTTCAACATGGCGAAGGCAGCAGGAACTAGCTCTCACACAGAAACAAACCCGCAAGTGGTGGACTTGGACAGTTTACCCGTTTTGCCTGAGACAATTGAAAGACCAGAAGAATTGCAGGCCGTCAAAATCATACCTATTGCAGACCCTCCGCGTGGCCACACCATGCCCGTGGGAAAGACTTCACATTGGTTTACCGAGGTGGCAGAACCCTTGGGGGAAGGAACGTACCTATGGGAATCAGAGTTGGACTACAATGGAAAGCAAGGCAGATACCATTTCTTTACAAGAGAATTTGAGAAGTTACAAAATGCGGAAGGTCTACGTCCGATATGGGAAAAAGCCGGATTGAGTGCCTATTTCAGTGCCCGACTCCCAAAACCTGACTTCATGCGATGCTACTATCTCATCAACACCTTGACTCCAAATCCGAACCCAAAAGGTGCAAGCTCATTGTGATTCCATCTCTGAAAAAGGGGAATGAGCTCAAGAGGTTTAGGCTATCAAACAATTTGGTGAGAGAAGCTCTAGATATGCGCGGCATGCATATTCCTACAGAGAAGGAAACCCTAGTACCGGACTACATGAAGAATCGAAGTCTCACCAAACTCAAGGACATGGTATCCATGACGCCTAATATTGCAATACACCTTCGCATGTGCATGCAACACTTTGCTTTCCCGGCGCAGGATAGATTCACCATGCCGCACAAAAAAATTTGGTTTAGCCTGTATCTGGCAGAGACACAGAGCCTCACCATCAACCTACCCCACTGGATAATTGATCAGATACACTTAGCACACAAACGCTGGCCGCGGAAACAGGTTTTATATGGGTGCTGTGCTCTGACAAGAATCATTTATAGGTGTTTGGCTTATGACATTCCAATCCAACGAGCCCTGATGTGGAATCGGGTAGAGCAGTTTCGAGGCAGGACATCCACTGGACCCCCTTCTAAGAAGATGAGAGGCACGGTCCAAGTCCCATGTGCTCAACCACGTGGAGCCACCCTAACACCAGACGTCACCCCGCCACCCCGAAGAGTCCGACCATTCACACTCCGACTTCCAAGACGCAGCACCGATGGTTCCACCTTGATATTCCCTCCCATCCCAACGGATCTCGAATTTCCTAGTGGTGCACCTTTGGAAGAACTCACTAATGAAGACTTCGAACAACTATTACAAGATGTAGAGCTGGAGCCAGAAGAGGCACAACAAGCGGAGAATGTACAAACGCAGGCCACAACCTCCCAAGCACCTGTCACACCTGTTGAAGTGGATGCAGAAGATGACGAAGATGAAGAACAGGAGGATGATGAGGAGGAGTATGATCAAGAGCACCAAGAGGAGCAACAAGAAGTGCCAGAACTTGTAGGTGCACCTGCATATACAGCTCAACTACGAAGGCTATACGACACTATCAAAGCAGTACAAGAAAGGCATCAACTCTCTCTGGTATCAGGTCAAGCTTTGATGCAAGAAATGCTATCAGATGAAGGGGTGGACCAACACTTCATTGACACCCTCAAATTAGTGTCAGACTCTTTAGGAGTTCCAGAGGCTGTCCACACCGCAGTCCGCCAGTCCGTAAGGTATGACAAACGCAGAGTGGATACGTTACCACGAGCAGGTAAGACTATCAGGATACCCGTCACAGAACCAGAAGTACCCATTGAGACCACAGCCACCCCCATAACCACCACTGACCTCTCCGCTAAAACCTTCGTTCAGACATCACCCATCTCACCCCAGCATCCTCCATCACCACCTTCTCCGCCCCCACCACCACCTCCCACCTTGGAAGAAACGACAGTCATCACCTCTACCTTCACTTATAATCCATCCTCATTCACATCATTCTCATTTCGAGAATCCACCTCACAAGACACCCTCTTCTCTTTCGTCACCAATCCCTTGTACACTTCGACCCGTCTATCCTCTGAACCCATGACTGGCCATCCCATAATTACAAGTGTAGTTGGAAACCCAGCACCCACAGAAGGCACCCTGTGTTTCCCGACCTATCCCCCAATACGGGTACCTCCATTCCATGACCCTCACTTCCCATCTGGCCCCTACACTTCTTTCAACCTGACCGCGCCACCCCAATACCCGTCCCTTGTGGAGCAGATCATCCGCTCTCCAATGTTTCCGAGGCACATCTTTCCAATGTTCGCAACGACATCAATTTACACGAACACCACACTCACTTCACCTACCATACCCACCTACATGGTAGCCCCTATGCACACCACTCTGTCTGACCCAATGGACATCTCACCCACCACAGCACCTCTCCCCACAATTCCACCCTCTCCCCCTCCACTACCCCCCACCTCACCACTCACATCATTGGCACACACAGCATTCACTACCTCCCTACCCAATCCCACCTCCCCTGCATCTCAAACTTTTCCCCTTGCATCTCATAATGTAAATAGCACGTTCAACACATTACTTCAGTGTGCACATCAGCTACAACAAGACTACCATCAATTGGAAGAACGCACTGCTGCCCTTCAGGCAGAATCTCAACGTCTCCAAGCTAGAGTCACCACTCTTGAAGCTGACTACCAGACGCTCCTAACCGAGCATACCACACTACAGCAGGCTCACTCCGAATTGGAATCAAAGACATCAACTGTAGATGACCAAGCAGTCAAGGAACTAGAAACAGTGCTTCAAGCGCAAATGATATCTAACGCTACACTCAGACGCAACATTGGGCTATTAAGGAAGCATATGGCCGCAGCACTAGAAGAGAACAAACGACTTCAACAACAAAATCAAGACAAGTTTGAAGCGGCTATGGAAGGAACCGTAGGAGCAACCATTAGCCCTACCAGATATAGAGCAGTTCCATCAGAAGACATCCGCATCTTACTTGAGGAACATGCAAATTTCTTGGAGTCATATGAAAAACTAGAGACTGAATGTGCCGATCTAAAGAAACAGATAGCCAGTGTACCCACTGCTCAACAGGAGCCGGTAATATCACAACAATCTACAGAAGAAATGGAGACCCTCCGAAAACAGGTGGCAGAACTCCAAGCACGCATCTTACCATATGAACGGCCACCCTCGCCCATTGAAGAACCAGAACCTGAAACAGTAGTGGAAATCCCCGTCGATGACAACTATGAAGAGCCATACGAGCCTATGCCGACGCCTGGTGGTCGAACTAGAGAAGAAGGACAAGACACGTTAGAAATTCAAGTTCCAGATTGGGTCAGAATGGTCGAGAAAGTGGGTAAGACACATGATGATCGTGTGGCCGTGCAAATGCAATCTCTCACGAATCTGGAAGAAACGGTCCTTCGGTCTTCCTACTTTCAACATTTATCCCATCAACGGTTAATCACAACATCAGAATCGCAATACATGCCTTATTTTGTCTTACTACATGATTATAATGCAGAAGTCAAAAGACATACAGGGAAGGAGCCCACATTCGCCACTCAATTTGAGATAGGGGATTTACCGATCGATGCACGTGCTGGCTCGATCTTCCAACCTAATTGGCGTGCACGTTTACTCATCGATTACCCCGAGATGATGAGTGCCTGGGCAACCATGCCACTATACATCAAGTATAATCCATGCTATTGTCCAGTGGTACGTCGCAGATCCTGGCAAGCATTTGCAATTAAGGTACGCAACAATAAAGAGTGCTCGGCTTGGGTTAACTATCCGTATTTTGCTCCACCTCGAGGACCTCCAACCGTAGCCTACATGATATCAACAATTCGACACTGGTCTACACGTCTCAATAATGTACCCGACATCGCGGCGAAAATGTGTATGAAGATATTCGAGCTCATGACCATTGTCTTCAAAACCTTTCGGAATGTCCAAGCTCCATACATCTCTGCCCCTGGATTCTCTCAAGGCAACAAGGATTTAGTCTACGACATGAGCCAAACCCCCTCGGTCGCTATCATCTTTGCTTGGCATGCACGAATAAAGTACTTGCCCGCATGCTTCAAGCAGACATTTGAGGAAATGTTCTCTATGGGATTCTGGGAATACAATTCCGAAATTTTCATTCCCAGACCCACACATTTGCTACATCTATTCGCAGTAGAACAAGCGATCCATGCAGATCAGTTACGTCTGCCACATCCGGACATTCCAGGACCAATCGATTGGGATCGTATGATGACAGATTTGGCCAGAGGACTACGCTTACAAGAACATCAGCTTGCCACTCAGGTTGTGGAATATTACATCCAACACTCCCAGCAACAAGAGTCTGTCAGGGACGACAGACGCGAGAGAGGGGGGGGTGTTGAGAGCAGTATGGGCACCCAAGGACTGACTAGACAAGGAAGCCAGGGCACCCAGGGACTGACTAGACAAAGAAGTCAGCGGAGAGAGTCAGAACAAAGTGAAGGAGTAAGTAGACAAAGCAGTCGACGCAAATCTGGCAGATAGGCCCTTCAATTTTTCTCAAATCTTTTAACAGTGATTCTTATCACTAACAATCATTGTAAATACCATTTCATATTTTTGTAGCTCCATTTTGTGCAAGCCAAGGAGTCCTTGAGCTTGAGGAGCCTTAGAAGTACCTACATATCAATTTTCGTATTTTTTAGACTCCGTTTAAGCCCTCAAATTGGCCCTGGAACCTAATTTTTAACTAGGCCGGACACTAGGTCTGGACAGGGCCAAAACCTAGTCAAAAACTATAAAAAGAGCTAGAGAGCTCATTTTTGAGGTTAGATTGTAATTGAAACGAACATGTAAGAGCATTTTGAAAGTAATCTAAAAGCTCCATTGATTCTCCCTCTTTGTCTTGTCGTGTGTGCGCGTGTGTGTGTATGTGTGTGCATGCTTGTGTGCTTCTCACTCACGCACTTGTGCCGCCACTTGCTCGAGGTCTTCATACCATCCTCACGTCTTCCCGGATTGACATTAAAGGAGGTGCTACTCATCACTGAGCTACAAGACATCACACCGTTTCACATAGGTATGTGCATCCATGTGAAGGGTAGGCCACCAGAAGCCCGCAAATAGTATTGCCTTGATCACCCGATCCGGTCCAAAGTGTCCTCCTGCTACACCTTGGTGAGCAGTTCCCAAGATCTTCAGATATTCACTTTCATGGACACATAGCCTCAGGTAACCATCTTTAGCACGCTGTTGAAGCTCAAAGTCAAGGACAAAGCATGGAAGCACATCAAAAGGTGGACACATGAGGAAAGGGAGCAAGTAGGGAGCTCCAAGAAGTGTATGTCAAATTTTCAGAAGAATCCCCTACAAAAATAGTGATTTTCATCACTAGAAACCATTGTAAATACCATTATCTATTTTTAGTAACTCCATTTTGTTCAAGCCGAGGAGTCCTCGAGCTTGAGGAGTATTAGAAGTACCATCGTACCAATTTTCATAATTTTTAGACTTCGTTTGAGCCCTCAAATAAGCCCTGGAACCTAATTTTTAACTAGGCCGGACACTAGGTCTGGACAGGGCCAAAACTAGTCAAAAAACTATAAAAAGAGCTAGAGAGCTCATTTTTGAGGTTAGCTTGTTAGAGAATAGAACTTTTGTAAGAGAACTCTTTTGCAATCTAAGCTTTCCATTGTTCCTCTCTTTGATCTTACTTTGTGCGCGTGTGTGTGTATGTGTGTGCATGTTTGTGTGCTTTCACTCACGCACTTGTGCCTTCACTTGCTCGTGGTCTTCATACCGGTCCTCACGTCTCCGCGGATTGACAAGTAAAGGAGGTGGTGCTTACGCTTGAGCTACACCAAATTTTGGCGCCGTTGCCGGGGAGAGAGCTTCGAGGACGAGCGTTGTGATGGTAAGATCGTAGATTTGCGACGTTGGAAGGTAAAAAAACTATCATTTCAGTTCATTTTCTGTTTTTTCCTCTTCATCTTCATCATCATCATCATCTCCACCTTCTTCCATCTTCTTCTTCATAGAAATTTCTTGTTTTTTAGTGCATTTTCACCATTTTCATTCCATTTTTCATGCATTATTGTGTGTGAAGGAGTTAGGAGGTGCAAGGGAGAGCAAGCGCTGTATTTTTTTCATGATTTTTTGCTCACACGGAGCTCGCCATAGCCGGCGCTCAGAAATTTGAATTTCCCGCCAAAAAACGCGATTCTGTGATGAAAATCGCGATTCTGTGAAAATTCAAAATTTTTTGAAAAATCACGATTTTCAGTTTCCCGCCTAAAAGTTGGTTGAAAAGAATCGCGATTCTGTGTTTTTCAAAAAAAAAAAAACACGATTCTCTGCTCAAAATCGCGATTCTCACCAATCACGATTTTCAGCAAAAACACGATTTTGTGAAAAAAACACGACTTTCTGCTCAAAATCGCGATTCTCACAAATCACGATTTTCAAAAACACGATTTTGTGCTCAACATCGCGATTTTCATGTGAAAAATACGATTTTCAAAAAACACGATTCTCTGCTCAAAATCGCGATTCTCACCAATCACGATTTTCAGCAAAAAAAAAACACGATTTTGTGAAAAAACACGACTTTCTGCTCAAAATCGCGATTCTCACAAATCACGATTTTCAGCCAAAAATACGATTTTGAGAAAAACACGATTCTGTGGAAAAACACGATTCTCTGGGACAAAATCGCGATTTTCAAGTCAAAAACACGATTTTGAGAAAACACGAATTTTTGCTCAAAATCGCGATTTTCAATTCACGATTTTCTGCTCAAAATCGCGATTTTCATGTCAAAAACACGATTCTGAGAAAACACGATTTTCAGTCAAAAACACGATTTTGTGAATCACGATTCTCTGGATCAACATCGCGATTTTCAGAAACACGATTTTGTGATCAACATCGCGATTTTCAGAAACACGATTTTGTGATCAACATCGCGATTCTCTGAAACACGATTTTGTGATCAACATCGCGATTTTCAGAAACACGATTTTGTGATCAACATCGCGATTCTCTGAAACACGATTTTGTGATCAACATCGCGATTCTCTGAAACACGATTTTGTGATCAACATCGCGATTTTCAGAAACACGATTTTGTGATCAACATCGCGATTTTCAGAAACACGATTTTGTGATCAACATCGTGATTCTCTGAAACACGATTTTGTGATCAACATCGCGATTTTCAAAAACACGATTTTGTGATCAACATCGCGATTTTCAGAAACACGATTTTGTGATCAACATCGCGATTTTCAGAAACACGATTTTGTGATCAACATCGTGATTTTCAAATCACGATTTTCTGCTCAAAATCGCGATTTTTTTTTTGACTTCACAGCATCGCGATTTTCAGAAAGTTCACAAAATCGCGATTTTCTCCAAATGTCCTGTTTGCCTGTTTTGACCCCCAGGAGCCTGATTTGACATAACTTTCTCATCCAAAGTCCATTTTTTGAGCTCTATAGCTTGTTGGAAAGCTCGTTTCAAATCCTACACGATCTCAACTGTTTTTTTCAAGAATAATGCATTGATTTTGAGATAGGATAATTTGAAGTTGACCCTCAGGTGGGACTAGGGAACCAAGGGGGCTCTAAAGAATTTTGAACCATACCAAAGGGAAAATTTGGATTCTTGACTAAAGCTTATGAACCTGAGATCTGGTAGACACTTAGGCAAGGATAAACAAAGCATTAGATCTTCTGAGGCTAGTGTCAACCATACATCCAAGTCTTGGGCACAACAACTAAGTGGTCATCTTTTACTCAGATCAGACACAAGTGATTCAGAAATGTCTTTTAGTATGGGAAAACCTGCAGGTGGCTCAGGGACTGCCCATCTACAAACACCGGAAGGTCCCTATAAGACACAGTTGGAATATATTCGGACCAACCAATTAGGTGCTCGCATCTATGAGGATGGTCTGAGGCGATTAGTGGTCCAACTCAAAAATCCAGATCAATCCTTTGGACTTGAACACCCGGTGGTCAAGTTCGAAGAGGGTTCATACATTGATAAGGAAGGAACCATGTATGTGGTTACCAACCAACCCGATAGGACCGATGAGTTTGGAAATATCATTCATGAGAATGAGATAGGAGACCTAGAACAAGGAAATATAGGACAAGGACCCCAGACTCCTAGAGGCAAGTCAGTTTTGACCCGAGTGATCACTCCAGACTGGATCCCTCAAGACAACAAAAGCATAGAACTATTTTTGAATAGAGAAACAGAGGAAGCCTTTTGGAGATTCAAGCCAGAACAACCTAGCCAATTGGGCATAGTCATCATCTACGAGTTCAAGGATCCAGAGATACCAGGAAAGGTTGTCTACCTGGATAACACATCAGAGAAAATTTTCTTGGTAACAGAACATGATAGACATGCATATACTTGGAAGAATGAATTGATTTTCCCCCCACCAAGATCCAATGTTTCCCACGGCCTCCAAGGAGTAGGGTCATCCCAAGCTCAGGAAGCCCAGAGAGAAAGAACTAGAGAGAGACCGGAGGTAAGTTTTGCACACACAGTGGGCAGGAATAGGTCAGGATTTGAACATGAAAGACCTGGAAGAGAGAGATATCAAGCACATAGGCAACAAAGAGACGATCATGATTTCCCATTGCTTAGACCAAGAGAGCACTCAAGAACCCTTAGACCCTCTCAAGTGGTTAAGACAATGAAGAACTACTTTGATGGATTTGGAGATCCTTATGATCATGTGGCGGAGTTCAAACAAGTGCTAAGAGCTGAACAGGTTGAAGACTTGTTCACCCAGTTCGAGGCATTTGGTTTGACTCTTAAGGGGACTGCCTTAGCTTGGTTTCAACCTCTAAACAGTCGCAACTATAGAGAGATAGGTCAGCTTCTAGAAGAATTCATTGTAGAATTTTCCAAGAGTGGTATCAGACATAACACATCATCCTTGATCCACAGCTTCAAGCAGACACCCCAAGAAACAGTGCGACTTGCAGGAAGAAGGTTTAGACAGTACTTGGAAAGATGCCCTATACCAGAATTACCCACATCAGCCAAACAAGTGGCACTGTTTTTAGATGGCCTATTGAGCACAAAATTAAGGTCATATGTATACTTGAAAGAGCCTAGATCCATAGAAGAGTGTATACGGATGTGCATTGACATAGAAGACAACTTGGGTGAGGAGTTAGGACTATCCAAACTCTATAAGGACTCTGATAGTTCTACAAGTCATACCTCTAGAGCCTCCACTGAGATAGATGAGATAGCTGAGCAGGTGGCCAAAAAGCTAGGAGTTCAAAGTAGACAAATGCCAAGGGTCACCCCAGTGAAGCGATGTTATGCATGTGGAGGAGATCACATGGCTAATGGTTGCCCGTTGACGACTCAAACCCAAGGAAACCCTAATGCTCTATATTGCACCATTGAGAGAAAATACACAAATCATACGGCCCAAGATTGTCCCTATAACAGGCAGGCTGTTAGACAAAATTATCAGCAACCTTACCAGCAGGGTAGGTATCAGAATCAGTACCAACAGCCATATTATAGGCCACAACAATATCAACCTCAATACCAGCAGCAATATCAGGCACCATATAGGCCACAACCTGTCTTGGGAAACCAACCACCAGCTCCAGCCAACGTGATTCCAGTCAAGTATGCTGTGGGAGAGGAAAATCCAAATAGAGCTTTGGTGCCACTAACCCCATTGATACCAGATAATGACTCTCATGCCCATAGTTCAGACTACTCCCATGAAGGTAGTCCACATGCTTATTACACAGAGTCACCTGAACATAGTGAGATTTACTCGTATCAATATGAGGCACCACCTATGGAGCAAAATTGGGAGCCAGAATACTCCAATGTCATGTACACAAATCCTAACCCTAGGCCCCAGTTGAGACAAATGAGACCACAAGCCCCTAGAGGATCTTGTTTCAGATGTCAAGGTGACCATTTCATTCGTGACTGTCCCCACCCACCATCTCCGAGTCAAGGACAAGCTATCACAATACATGCTTATTGTCCTGATTGTGGCAAAGACCATCTCCCCAAAGATTGTCCAAGAAACCCCTCTAGTGCACCCAAGATCACACCCATTAATGTGGTAGGCTTAGTGGCAGAATCAAGTGCCAGTAGCAGCAAGGTGGCACCTGTACAGGCAGTTACTAGGGCACAAGCATTAAAACAAGATAAACCAGCAGAACAATCGGAGTTGAGTGAATCAGGAGAGCCTAGTAAGAGGAAAACAAGAACATGGAAGGATACTAGAGAAAAGGCCAATCGTAAGTGGAATAAAAAGTTATCAGAACTAGAAGAAAGCTTGAGAGACGCAAAAACAAAAATAGAAGACATTGCATCTCAAAACCCCTCGCATGCTGAAACTCCACCCACTCTACCTCATCCCACCCCACCACCCATTGTAAATAGACCGCAACTAGGGTCTGTTCTTGCAGATCCAACCCCAGAAGGCTTGGACATGATGTTCAAGGCCTACCAGGCTCGACTTCAAGAAGGGCCTACAGCGGCAAACCTAGACAAGAGTTACCCTAGAGCAGATTTAGAGATTGAACGGATGAAAATGTGCATGAAAATGGTAGAACAAGCTCAAGCCATACTTGAGACTAGTCAAAAGTTCAATCAGACAAACTCTATCAAATCAGATTTGCATTTCCAGGGCTTACTAGAAAGATTAGAGCAATTGGTAAACAAACCACAAGTTTCTTTACATCCACAGGCTCAACCAGTTATTGAGAGAAGAAGCTCACCACCAAGGGGAGCTTATGTTCCTAATTCCACAGATGTTGGAATACCTCCTTCAATTCAGCAGTACTCTCAAGAGTTCTTGCGGGAAATACAGGAAGATAAATGGGCCAAGGAGAAGGGTAATTCCCCTCCTATTCCTGAGATTGATGATCTTCATGATCAATTTCCCCAAGACATTCCATCTATTTACGGAGATGAAGCAGAACAACAAGAAGACGAAAGGTTAGATTTTGAATCTAATACCTTAGAAGAACTTCCTCAATTTCCAGGCCCATGGGAATCTGAATCTCTCCATATTAGAGCTCCCACAATACTAGTAAGAAATGAAGACTCAGTGGTTCCAAGGAACACGGATGTCGTGAAGAACACTAAGGTTCAGTGTCATCTCACTGTAGAAGAGCTGCTCAAAGCGAAACCTGAGCTTTGGAATCATGTGAAGGATCAGGTTCCAGAACTTGATTCCAACATGCCAAAAGCAGGCTCCAAGCAAAGGGTACCAGAGATACCTCTAGACAAAATAGGGGACATGTGTGAGGGTGAGGAAGGTAATACTTATCTTCCCATCACCTACCAAGGTTACACAACCAAAGCAATCATAGATTCAGGTGCTGGTGTTGCTATTGCGACCACCTCCTTGTGGAAGCAATGGGGCAAGCCCACATTAAGACCAACTAGAATGAAGCTTCAAATGGCTGATGGTCATTTTGAAAGACCTCTAGGATTGCTAGAAGGGATCACTCTAACCACTTGTGGTGTAGAGTTTGAGCACACATTTGCTATATGTGACTTTGAGAAAAATAATGTCTATGAGATGATCCTAGGAAGACCCTTCCTACGACAATTGCAAATAGTACAGGATTGGGGAACTAACTCCTTGTACTTACAGCACTTAGGGGTTACCACCAAGGTCAATTTGAAGGATTACACCTTCAGAGATGTACCACCCCTACAGTGGAATTCTATCCACAAAGTGAAAGAAGATTCCATCTCTGTGCATTCTGAAAGTTCACCTGATCCATCATGGCTGCATGAAGATACTCATTTGTGGATGTGCAAAGTCGCAAAGGAAGAGGAAAAACGTTTAAAGGCAAGGGAAGAAGGAACTTCACTAGGAGATAGACCAGTTAGAGACCCAGCCTACACACCGATGATCTTTCCAGATGAGGAGTTTGAGCCTCATGGCTGGCCAGAAATCTTAGCCACCATGGACATTGCTGTCAATGAGGAACAGTGGACACCTCATTGTGATGAGGAGGGTTATGATATCTCAGTGTTCATGTGTCAACCCTTGCTAGAATAATGTGACCCTAGTGATGTCATAGAAGAAGAAGAGAATGACGATGATCTGGAGTCTATTGTGATGGATAGTTGCTTTAACTCAGAGCAGCACTATCTAGAAGATATAGGAGTGTTCACCCAGAAAGAAGAAGAACCTCTCACAAGTATTAAAACAGTAAACTCAAAGGATGGAAGTGAGAGTAGTCAAAGGAAAAAGAAAAGAAAAGCAGTGAAACAAGAAAAGGAGGAATCATTGTTTGAAGTACCAGAAAACTTCAAGAAATATGAAGTTGACGACCGCAAAATTTTGGTACGAATGCCTAAGAGAGAGGCCATCATAGGAGAATCATATGATAATAAAGAAAAGACTAAGAAGATTGTAGTGACCATTGAAGAGAACGAAGAGAGATGCACATATATAGGAGATGACCTAAGTGCAAGAGAAGAAATGGAGCTCATAGCTCTATTAAGGGAATATAGGGATGTGTTTGCATGGCACTATAGAGACTTGAAAGGGGTAGATCCAAGAATTTGCTCTCATACTATCCCCATGACTGCTGATGCTAAGCCCACCAAACAGAAGCCCTACACATATAATGATACCTATGCAGCCAAAATCAAAGAAGAAATTGATAGGTTGATTGAGGCTGGATTCATCTATGAGATTGAGCATACCGAATGGGTGTCCCCCATTGTTGTGGTACCCAAGAAGAACGGGAAGTTGCGAGTGTGTATTAACCTTAAAAAAGTTAATGCCGCTACGATTAGAGATAGTTATCCACTTCCAATCACAGAACACCTATTGGAGCGTGTCGCAGGCAAGGAAGTTTATAGCTTCCTTGATGGATTTTCAGGTTACAATCAAGTAGCCATTGCCCCAGAAGATCAACACAAAACAGCTTTTGCTACAGAGTGGGGAATCTTTGCATTTCGGGTGATGCCATTTGGGCTCACCAATGCACCTGCAACATTCCAAAGGCTCATGTGTCATGTCTTCAAAGAGTTCTTGCGAAAGAGCTTAGAAGTGTATGTGGATGATTTATGTGCTCATTCCCAAGAAAGAAGGGTTCACATCCCTGAGCTCAGACAAATCTTCAACAAGTGTAGAGAATATCGAGTGTGTCTAAACCCAGAAAAGTGTGTGTTTATGGTGCGTCAAGGTAAAATCCTCGGTCATATTGTTTCTAAGAATGGAATCTCAACGGATGAAGATAAGGTACGAGCCATAGCGGAATTGCCAAGGCCAAGGAATGTTAAAGAGGTACAAGCCTTTATGGGCCATTGTGGATATTACCGTAGGTTTATCCACATGTACGCGATCATAGCTAGACCCCTTTATGCCTTGTTGTCTAATTTTGAGTGGAACGACGAATGCGAGAATTCTTTCAATGAACTGAAGAAACGTTTGTGCACAGCACCAATATTGACCACTCCTGATTGGAATAAGCCATTCCATGTCCATGTGGATGCATCCAATCATGCCATAGGATGTGTGCTAGCACAACCCACAAGTGAAGGGAATTTAGATTTGCCCATAGCATATGCTAGTAGACAACTAAACCCAGCCGAAAGAAATTATACCACAACCGAGCGAGAAGGGTTAGGCATGGTATATGCTGTAAAGAAGTTTAGACACTATTTATTGGCCAACAAGTTCAAGTTTTTCACTGATCATCAAGCTTTGTTATATTTGGTCAATAAACCTTGCAATACTGGACGCTTAGTAAGATGGTTCCTCTTACTAATGGAATATGACTTTGAAGTTGTTGTCAGGAAAGGTAGAACCCACCTTCGGGCAGATCACCTTTCTCGCATCACTTCAGGAGAGTCACCGCAAGGAGTGTCTGACGAATTACCCGATGCTTATCTGTTCAATTTAGAAGTTGTTCCTAAATGGGCAAATAAGTTGGTACCAGTCCTAACCTTTGGCCCTGCAAATAAGAATGTGAAAACATCACAAGAAGAAATTGTAAAATCACAAAAATATCACATATTAGCAGGAAGCATGTACAAACAAGATACGGAGGGCGTATTAGCTTGTTGTGTCGAGGATGATGAACATAATAGTTGGTTGCAGCAAGCTCATGAAGGATTGCTAGGAAATCACTATTCTAAACAACGAACATTGCAGAATCTAAAGCGTTTAGGAGTGTATTGGCCTAGCATGGACAAAGAAATACATGAGTGGATTAAGAATTGTCCAAGGTGCAGAGAGAGACCCCCAGTGGAGCATGCGACCCTTTATCAAGTGTCATTAATTCCAGATTGGAGTGCTCCATTGGTAGAGTTTATGAGATCGGGAAGATTACCCAAAGAGGCCAGTCTAGCAAGAAGACGAAATATGGAGCAAGAGGCTCAAGGCTATGCCTTAGTAGGAGAGAACCTATACCGAAGAGGTAAAGATGGTTACTTAAGACTGTGCGTTCATGAATCAGACTATTTAAGGGTCTTAGAGACTGCACACAGTGGTGTTGCAGGTGGACAT
Organism: Ceratopteris richardii; assembly: GCA_020310875.1. NCBI lineage: Eukaryota > Viridiplantae > Streptophyta > Polypodiopsida > Polypodiales > Pteridaceae > Ceratopteris > Ceratopteris richardii. The sequence goes on along the minus strand of CM035417.1, from coordinate 51,042,686 downwards.
TTTGGCCCTGACCGAGTGATTAAAACCATTCTATTCTCAGGACTTTGGTGGCCCACTCTTCATATGGATGCACATACCTATGTGAAGAAATGTGACACATGCCAACGTGCACAATATCCAGTGAGAAAAGACGAGATGCCCTTGAGGCCAATGATGGGGGGACGTGCATTTTCGAAGTGGGGCATAGACTTCATAGGTCCTATTAACCCCCCAGCTAGAAACTCCCATGCAGAGTACATCATTGTAGCCACAGATTACCTTACAAAGTGGGTAGAAGTCAAAGCCACAACAAAGAATGATGCTCAGACTACGGCTAAGTTCTTATTCGAGAATGTGTTCACGAGATATGGACTACCAATAGAGTTGGTGAGCGATAGAGGCACACACTTCTTGAATGAAGTCATTGAAAATCTTCTCCAAGAATTCTTGGTGATACATAAGAAATCCGCCCCCTATCATCCACAAGCCAACGGACAAGCCGAGAGTACCAATAAGATCCTCTGTAACGTATTGACAAAACTGGTGAATAATAAACGCTCTGATTGGGATAAACAACTTCATCATGCTGTTTGGGCTTATCGAGTTGCCTACAAAACGGTACTCAACGCCACCCCATTTCAGATGGTCTTCGGACAGAACGCTGTGCTACCATTAGATTTCTTAATCCCTGCCTTAAAAGTAGCACAAGAGTATGAGTGGAATGGGCATGAATTGTCCTCTAGGATCTTTGATCTCGAACGCTTGGGTGAAACGAGGCTACGAGCGGCAGCAGGCATCTACGCTGCAAAGAAGAGGCAAAAGGCATACTTTGATGCACACATCAAGGATAAGGGATTGAAAGAGGGAGATCTAGTGTTGGTATACACACTAAAACAACATGCCCGTAAGTTGGAAAAAAGAGGATATGGACCCATGATCATTAATAGAATTTCCACTAGTGGTGCAGTTCAGTTGGCCACTCTAGAAGGAGATATCTTGCCAAACTATATTAGTGGCTGTAGAGTCAAGCTATATCAAGAACCTCTTACTGAGGATATGCTAATGAGACTCAACACTGCGAAGAAGCGGAAAGAAGAAGAGTTAAGAGTGAGAGAAGAAGCACAGGTAGAGGCCAGAGAGCGTATTAGGCGAAATAAGTTAAGGCGATTAGGCCTAGATGTCAACTCAAAAGCCCCAAAATATCACATGGATATGTGTCAAAAGTCAGGCATTGCGACTTCTCAGGTCATTGACCGAAGACCCTTTGTGACCATAGAGATAGGACAAGGGAAGGGTGCAAGGACGGTGAAAGCATTGATTGACTCAGGTGCAGCAAGTAGTGCAGTTAAACTTTCCTACTGCCAAGACTTGGGGTTGAACATCGATCCCATAGAAGCTTATCTCATAGGATTGGGAGGTGTGGAAACCCCTTGTTTGGGCGAGGTGGAACTTCCCATCTACCTTCAAGATGTTCCAATGAAAGTCAAAGCGCTAGTATGTCAAGATGAGAACCTTACAGAACCACTTGTCTTGGGTCAAGATTGGATCTATGACCATGCAGTTAACTTAAACCTAAGAAGTCAAATTCTTCAAGTTTGGGTACATGAACAATGCATTACATTAGAATTAGAGAACTGCATGCTCCTAGATCATGGCACCACACACTCTCTTAGTTCTTCCAAGACTAATCATATGAAAGAAGATGTTGTATGTGTCAAAAGCTCTATGATGCAGAAGGAGTCAATCGTGGAAGACCAGGTTCGAAGGCGGGTGGATCTTTCTTCTTCTCCAAAGACTCAAGTAGCCACAGTAGTGAGCCCACCACACAAGCAAACACAACCGTTCACGACAACTGCTACATCAAATAGAAAGACACCATTCGATAAAAAAGCGGTTCTGGGCATGAAGCAGATCTGGGTACGCAAAGGAGAGCAACCACCAGCCTTACCCCCACAAATCCCATCCATGCACACTAACCAAGCCAGAAGACGAAGGAAGCAGCTCAGACAAGCTCCATCACAAGATATCCAACAAGTTTGGGTGCCTAAGAAGTTAGCTGCAGCTCAACAAGGGCAATTACAGATGTGGGTACCTAAGAAAATCCTACAACCACAACAACCTTTGTTCTCCCACATGCAAAAGGTTTCAACAAAGAGGCCAAAAAGAGAAAAGGGTAAGAACCACATACAGAGACCAAAGGAAGATCAAATCAGCTCTTCAACATTAGTAGGAAGACATGCAAAAAGGATATGGGGTTGGAAGCCAAAAGTGCAAGTAGCCTCCACCGAACCAAAGCATCAACCACACTGGATACCACAGTTCAGAAAGCATCCAAAGAGAAAGACGCCTGAAGTGACCTCTACAGTGCCAAATGATGTTCTAAAATGGACTCCCATAAGGAGGATTACATCAGTTCGAGACTCAATGGATACCTCCACTAAGGCCGGCATCAACCTCCACAAATAACATCGAAAGCCTCGAACGAGCAACAACCATGTGCTCCTTGCGCAACCCTGTCTTTTGCACCATTTAGGTCATGCATTTCCAAAGTATGCATTAATATAGGGCCACATTACACGGCCGTGCATAGACACACTTGAGAATCCCATGCACAAGAGCACAGTGACATATGTCGAACATTTCTATTGATACTAACTTTTGTGTTCTTGTTTTGTGATATCCTGTTCCAAAAAAAAAAAAAAAAAAAAAAAAAAAAAAAAAAGAGAGAAGTGGGAGAAAGCTTGTTCCCAGTGTGTCTCGGCCAGCAGTGAGATTATTGCTGCCTTATCTGGTAGATGACAAGCATTTGGCATGAACATGGCATCTACAACTATGATTTTCTCTTGCCATGGTAGGAATGAAGAGCTTGAAGGTCCGCAACTTGAGGGATGCTTAACTACTTCATGTACCAGAGCATCCAAGGAGATATCTGCAAAAGGTAGTTTTGGAGGAGAAGACTCCTGCATATGGTGAGCTAAAGAGCATATGTGAAACTCAGCTTGGTGTAGTTACCCGATGTTGCTTGCCAAGGAATATAAAGCAATTCAATTCTCAGTATTTCCTGAACCAGTATGGAACAGTAGCACTGGTGAATGGTCTATGTCAATCAGCATGGTAATCTCTTAGAAACCGGCACGTATCCAATATTCCTCTGAGTGTCAATATAGGGAAGTGAACGTGCATGAGCCCAAGCTCAGAAATGCACATTGTTAGTGACAAATTTTGCTTTGAAAAGAGGAGAGGGGATCCACCACTCAAAAGATCTCATCAGTGGACAATCAACATGGACATTCATCAACAAGGTTCCATCCCAAAGGCCGAGTGTACAACACGAAGAGACAAACATCCATCAACCTTCGCCATGGTAAGTATCTTTACTCTGGAAACACCATAACCATGATAGTTTAGGAAACCTCTTCGTCAGCAAACCCTTGAGCACTTAGCTCAAGACACGCAATTTTTGCACCATACTTCTTCCAATGCATTTTCCAAGTAAGCATGCGTAGGGCTACATTACAAGGCCGTGCACAAGGCACATACTTTTTTCAACCCAGGCACGAACACACTTACCCATCATTCATTATGGGTTATGAGTAGTTGGCATGAATGCTCTCAACATCATCTTTAAAAGAGCTAGCAGACATCATGGGAACAACATCCATATCTCGGAAGCAAATTGAAGCCAGTAGTTGCTCCAAATCACTCTTGACAACCTCTTCTGAGCAACTTGCAGTTTTGAAAGCTCACAACGACACATTCTTGCTGGAATCCAAGGAACCAGCTCATACAACGGATGGACACCACCTCTCAAAGCACTACACAGAACAGGCCTTCCAACAAGGGTCTGTCAGGGACGACAGACTCGAGAGGGGGGGGAGTGTTGAAGCTCAAAGTCAAGGACAAAGCATGGAAGCACATCAAAAGGTGGACACATGAGGAAAGGGAGCAAGTAGGGAGCTCCAAGAAGTGTATGTCAAATTTTCAGAAGAATCCCCTACAAAAATAGTGATTTTCATCACTAGAAACCATTGTAAATACCATTATCTATTTTTAGTAACTCCATTTTGTTCAAGCCGAGGAGTCCTCGAGCTTGAGGAGTATTAGAAGTACCATCGTACCAATTTTCATAATTTTTAGACTTCGTTTGAGCCCTCAAATAAGCCCTGGAACCTAATTTTTAACTAGGCCGGACACTAGGTCTGGACAGGGCCAAAACTAGTCAAAAAACTATAAAAAGAGCTAGAGAGCTCATTTTTGAGGTTAGCTTGTTAGAGAATAGAACTTTTGTAAGAGAACTCTTTTGCAATCTAAGCTTTCCATTGTTCCTCTCTTTGATCTTACTTTGTGCGCGTGTGTGTGTATGTGTGTGCATGTTTGTGTGCTTTCACTCACGCACTTGTGCCTTCACTTGCTCGTGGTCTTCATACCGGTCCTCACGTCTCCGCGGATTGACAAGTAAAGGAGGTGGTGCTTACGCTTGAGCTACACACGCTTATACAGATTATCACCAATGAGTGAGTAATCCAGGGCTTCTTGTTCTAAACTCCTTTTCCTAGCCAGAGTCATGTCTGGAGGGAATGTGTTCGTCCTTAGGAAGGATACTAGAGGTTCGCTCCAATCTGGCACAATGGATACTTGATAAAGAGTGGCGTGCTCCACTGGTGGTTTAGTGCAACAGATTGGGCATTCCTTGCACAACTTTTGGACATCCGCTTCCATAGTCGGCCAATGCACTCCGAGTCTCCTTAGCGTCTGTAAAGTTCGTTGCTTTGAATGGTGTTGCTCTAGTGCACCTACATGTGCTAATTGCAACCATTTAGTGTACTCATCCTCTTCTACGCAACAAGCCAAGATCCCTTGATCTGTGTGCTTGTACATACTTCCTGCCATGATGTGGTACTTTTGGGCTTTAACTACCTCTCTATTCCGTGTGTTTACCACTGGATGGTTAGGCCCGTATGTCAATACTGGTACCAATGGCTTAGCCCACTGCGGCACCACTTCCAAATTAAACAAGTAAGCATCAGGAAGGTCATCTGATACTCCTTGTGGGGCTTCTCCCGACGTGAGCCTAGAGAGGTGATCTGCTCTCAAATGAGTCCTACCTTTTCTTACCACAACCTCAAAATCATATTCCATTAGCAAGAGAAACCATCTCACTAATCTTCCTGTATTGCATGGCTTGTTTACGAGGTACAGCAATGCCTGATGATCAGTAAAAAAATTAAACTTATTTGCAAGCAAATAGTGCCTAAATTTCTTAACTGCATATACCATGCCTAATCCTTCTCGCTCTGTAGTGGTGTAATTCCGTTCAGCCGCATTCAATTGTCTACTGGCATAGGCAATTGGAAGATCCATATTACCTTCACCAATAGGTTGTGCAAGCACACATCCAATGGCATAATTGGATGCATCCACATGAACATGGAATGGCTTATTCCAATCTGGTGTGGTCAAGATTGGTGCTGAACATAATCTTCGTTTAAGCTCCTGGAAGGAATTCTCACATTCATCCGTCCACTCAAAGTTAGTCAGAAGTCCGTACATGGGCTTGACAATGACAGCATACATGTGTATAAATCGTCGGTAATACCCACAATGCCCCATGAAAGCTTGTACTTCCTTGACATTCTTTGGCCTAGGTAGCTCTGCTATGGCTCTCACTTTCTCTTCATCAGTGGATATGCCATTCTTTGATACTATGTGTCCTAGAATCTTGCCTTGTCTGACCATAAACACGCACTTTTCTGGGTTCAGGCATACTTGATATTCTCTACATTTGTGAAAGATTTGTCTGAGTTCAGGAATATGGGTTTGTCTAATATTGGAATGAGCACAAAGATCATCGACATAGACTTCTAAACTCTTCCTCAGGAACTCCTTAAACACATGGCACATCAGCCTCTGGAAGGTAGCTGGTGCATTGGTAAGCCCAAATGGCATTACTCTAAAGGCAAAAATGCCCCACTCTGTGGCAAAGGCCGTCTTATGTTGATCCTCTTGAGCTATGGCTACTTGATTGTAACCCGAAAATCCATCAAGGAAGCTGTACACTTCCTTGCCTGCCACTCTTTCTAAGAGATGTTCTGTGATGGGAAGCGGATAGTTATCTCGAATAGTGGCTGCATTAACCTTCTTCAAGTTAATACACACTCGCAGCTTGACATTCTTCTTGGGCACCACTACGATGGGAGATACCCATTCAGTGTGCTCAATTTCATAGATAAATCCAGCTTCAACCAATCTATCTATCTCTTCTTTGATCTTAGCAGCGTAATTATCGTTATATGTATAGGGTTTTTGCTTCGAAGGTTTGGCATCTGAAGTCATGGGGATGGTGTGTGAGCATATGTCAGGGTCAACACCTTTCAAATCCTTGTAACTCCAAGCGAATATATCTCTGTATTCTCTTAGCAAGGCAATTAACGCATGCTCTTCTTCCTCTGTTAGGTCATGGCCTATGTACGTGCATCTCTCCTCTCCTTCTTCTAGGGCCACTACTATTTTCTTGGTAGTTTCTTTGTTATCATAGACCTCTCCTGATTGTGCCTCTCGTTTCGGCATTCTGATCATGACTCTCCTGTCATCTATCTCATACTTCTTAAAATTTTTCGGGACCTCAAACAAAGATTCTTCCTCTTCTGGTGGGGCTTCTCTCTTCTTTCGTTTCTTTCCTTCTTCCTTCTGGGTCACATGTGTTGCTAATCTTACATCGTTCGTGAGCTCTCCATGCCTCTGGGGTTGAAATTCTATTTCATGGAAGTATTCTTTATCTGATGCAAATGGTGGGTCCATAATGATTGACTCTAGATCGGAGTCACTTGCATCCTCAAATGCATCAGGGCTAGGTTCGCATTCTTCTAGAACTGCCTCTCCCATGATTGGCTCTATGGAGAAGACTGAAATATCATAGCCATCCTCATCACAGTGAGGTGTCCATTGTTCTTCATTGATGGCTACGTCCATTGTTGCTAAAATTTCTGCCCAGCCATGGGGTTCGAATTCCTCATTAGGAAAGACTACAGGTGTCTCTTCCTCTACTGCTACTTTGCACATCCATAAGTGGGTGTCTTCATGCATCCATGAGGATCCTGACCCTATGGAATGCACGGATTCCGTATCATCTTTGGCTCTATGGATGGGATTCCATTGGATAGGAGGTACATCTCTATGAGAGTAATCCTTGAGATTGACTTTGGTTGTTACACCTAAGTGTTGCAAATACAAGGAATTAGTTCCCCAATCCTGTACCACTTGCAACTGTCGCATGAATGGTCTTCCCAAAATCATCTCATAGGCATGATTTTTGCTAAAGTCACATATAGCAAACGTATGCTCAAACTCGACACCACAAGTGGTGAGAGTTATTCCTTCTAGCAATCCTAAGGGTCTCTCTATGTGACCATCGGCCATGTGCAATTTCATTCTCGTTGGCCTGAGTGCTGGCTTGCCCCAACGCTTCCAAAGGGAAGTAGTGGCAATTGCAACTCCTGCACCTGAGTCCAAAATTGCCTTTGTGGTGTACTCCTGGTAGGTGATGGGAAGATAGGTGTTCCCTTCTTCACCTTCACACATATCTCCTATCTTATCCAAGGGAATTTCTGGCACTGTCTTCTGGGATCCTACCCGGGAACGTGGTTTTGCAACTTCAGTTACTTGACTGGCTACATATTTCCGCGCTTTTGGTCTATCCTTAGGCAGTTCCTCCAAAGTGAGATCGCGCTGCACCTCGGTGTTCTTTACTACCTCCGAGTTCCTAGGTATGACTGAATCGTCGTTCCTTACCATGACTGTGGGTGCTCTCATACACGTGGACTTTGCTTCCCATGGGCCTGTGAAGTGGGGTAGCTCCTGTATGGAATTAGACTCAAAGTCCAATCTCTCGTGAGACTGAGTACTCTCATGTTCCCCGTAAATAGATGGGATGTCTTGTGGGAATTGGTCGTGTGCATCATCCACAAGTTCAAAGGGAGGGGCGACTTCACTTTCGTTATCCCATTTGTCTTCTTGAATCTCTCGTAGGAAGTCTGGTGCAAACCGATTCATAGAAGAAGAAGTGTCTGGTTCCGTAGAATTAGGCACATAAGCAACCTGGGAAGGAGGGCTTATTCTATCGTTGACTCTCTCCTTGTTCTCATAGATGGCTGGAGTACAAGCTTCCTGGGGGGGATTACTTATTCTATTACTTTTCCGAACAGGCTCGTACGCTCCCTGAGAAGGAATGTAGGCAACCTGTGGAGGTAAGTGAGCTTTCGAGGGGGGCTCTTCTGCCTTTTGGGGGGGAAGATAAGCTTCTTGAGGAGGCACATGGGCTTCCTGAAGAGGCTGGCTTATCCGTTCTCTTGCCCTTTCCTTTCCTTGAGGGGCAGGTTCCTTTTCTGATTGTGCAATTAGCCTCTCTATTCTTTCTAGCAGTCCGTCAAAGTGTAACTGCGTCTTAGCTGAGCTAGAGATATTAAAGAGGCGGCTAGCTTCGAACATGGCTTGAGCCAATTCCACCATCTTAGCACAAATTTTAGTTCGTTCAAGCTCTAGCTCGGCTCTAGGGTAGCACTTTTCATGATCGGTTATGGTTGGCCCTTTTGGATTCTGGCCTGATATGCTTTAAGCATCATATTAAGGTCTTCGGGAGTGGGATCTGCTAGGACTAATCCTACTCTAGGGGGTGGTGGGTTTAGGTGAGGCGGGTTGGAAGGTGGCTGGTCGGATGGAGATGGGACTGGTGGTGGTGGAGTCGTGTGAGAGGGAGTTTGAGTTGTGAGTTCAGTTATCCTGGCTTTGGTTTCTCTTATGCTTTCCTTAAGTTCACTCATCTTTTTAGCCCATTGTCTTTTCATTCTTTCCCGACTATCTTTCCAAGCTCTAGTCCTTTTCTTGGTTATGCTCTCAGTTTCACTAGCCTCTGGGCCCTTTTCCTGGCTTACCCCTTGGTTTTGCTGCAATGCCTGAGCTCTAGTGACTACCTGTACTGGTGCAGTGGAAGTGACGCTTCCTGAGGAATCTACAACCAACCCAATCACATTAATGGGAGTGATTTTTGGCATATTATTAGGATTCTTAGGGCAATCTCGTAAGAGATGCTCCTTTCCCCACTCTTGGCAATAGCACTGGATTGTCACTGATTGGGGTTGTGTAGGTGCAGGCATGGGGCAATCACGAATGAAGTGATCTCCCTGACATCTGTAGCATGGTCCTCTAGGAAAGGGAGGTCTTACCTGCCTAGGTTGAGGCCTAGGGTTGGGGTTTGCATACATGACGTTTGTATAATCTGACTCCCAACTAGGTTCATTTGGCTCTTCGCTGTAATAGGACTCACCATGTTCTGGAGACTGCATGTAGTAAGCCTGGGGACTATCGACATGTGTAGAATCAAAGCTATGGTCACTCGGATCACTTTCTAAGATCAATGGGGTTGCTGGTACTATGGCCCTATTCAGGTTTTCTTCTGCAACAGCATACTTTACCGGAATCACATTAGCTGGGGCTGGGGGTTGTTGTGCTAGCACAGGGTGAGGCCTTTGTTGGTTTTGATATTGTGCTTGGTAATTTTGTTGTGGCCTGCCATATGGTTGTGGAGGGTACGGGTTCTGGTATCTTCCCTGCTGAGGGTATGGCTGAGGGTGGGGTTGCCTAACAGCCTGCTTTTTGTATGGGCAATCTTGTGCGGTATGATTGGTGTACCTTCGTTCTATGGTGCAATATTGGCTATTTGGATTGACCTAGGGTTGAGCCATAATGGGACACACGTTTGCCATGTGGTCGCCACCGCATGTATAGCACCTCTTTGCTGGAGTAAACCTCGGAATTTGTTTGCTAGAGACGCCTAGTTTTTGGGCCACTTTCTCTGCGAGTTCCTCAATTGATGTGGATTGCGTGGAAGAGTGACTAGAGGCACTATCTGAATCTTTGTAGATTTTGGAAAGCTCTAGTTCTTCCCCTAGGTTATCTTCAATGTCAATGCACATGCGTACACACTCTTCTATCATCCTAGGGTCCTTCAGATACACATAGGATCTCAATTTCGTACTTAGCAATCCATCCAAGAATAAAGCCACTTGCTTGGCTGGTGTGGGTAACTCCGAAACAGGGCATCTTTCAAGATATTGCCTAAATCTCCTTCCTGCAAGTCTCACGGTCTCTTGCGGGGTTTGCTTGAAGCTGTGAATCAGCGAGGAGGTATTATGCCTTATGCCACTCTTAGAGAATTCAATAATGAAAGCCTCTAGGAGTTGGTATATGCTCCTGAACTGCCTCTCATTTAGTGGCTGAAACCATGTCAAGGCAGTGTTCCTAAGGGTCAGACCAAAGGCATTGTACTGCGTGAATAGATCCTCCACTTGTTCGGCTCTCAAGACTTGCCTAAACTCGGCCACGTGATCGTATGGATCTCCAGTGCCATCGAAGTAGTTCTTCATGGACTTAACTAGCTGAGTCGGTCTCAAAGTTCTTGTGTGCTCTCTAGGTCGTGGTAGAGGGAACTCATCCACATTTCTTTGATTCTTGTGAGCTCTAAGTATCTCAGGTTCTACTCTATTCATCTCCATCCTCGTTCTTTCTCTGCCCACAGGGTTCGCAAAGCTTACTTCTGGTCTATCCCTACTTCTATCTCTTTGCATTCCATGAGCTTGGGATGTTCCAGCTCCGGGGTGACCATATGATACATTTGATCTTGGTTGGGGGAAAACGAATTCACCCTTCCAAGTGTAAGCATGCCTATCATGTTCCGTAACCACAAAGATCCTTTCTGAAGCATGATCTAAGTAGGTCACTCAGCCTGGGCTATCAGGATCCTTAAACTCATAGATCATGATATTTCCTATATCAGTTGGCTGATTAGATTTATACCTCCAAAAGGCTTCGTCAGTTTCTCGATTGAGAAGCAACTCTATGCTCTTGTTGTCTTGGGGAACCCACTCAGGTGTGATAATCCTAGTGAGAACAGATTTGCCTCGGGGTGTTCTAGGTTCTATTCCCATGTTTCCTTGTTCCAAGTCACCTAAGTCCGCTTCTGAGATTACATTCCCAAATTCATCTCTCCTATCTGGGTGACTGGTGACTACGTATATGGTTCCTTCTTTGTCCAGGTATGCACCGTTTTCAAACTTGACAGCTGGGTGCTCTAGTCCTATGGATTGGTCAGGGTTTTTAATCTGGACCACGGATCTTCCTAGGCCGTCCTCATAGATGCTAGCACCTAATCGGTTGGTCCTAAGGTATTCCAGCTGTGTTTTGTAAGGGCCTTCTACCCTGTACAAGTAAGGCACTCCTGAACTTCCCGTAGGTCTGTCCATGCCTTGAGACATCTCTGACTCACTGGTCTCAGAGCTAGGGTAGTACGAGTGGTGGCTCAACTGCTGGGCCCAAGACCTAACAGTGTGGTTAACACTAGCCTCTGAAGATCTAAGGCTTTGTCTCTCCCTTACTAGATGTCGTCCTGATCTAAGGTTCATATGCCTATCTAAGTAGCCCAATTCTTTGCCTAGAGTACAACCTCGTTGCCGATCAATTGGGATCAGTCACTTGATTCTTTTTAGTTATTTCCCGTGTTTAAGGTCTTGTCTGATATTACGTCGTCAGGAATACTTGAGTGTTCTTCGTGCTTTTAGGTAGATCGTTCCACGTTAGGTTCTTTTCCTTTATGTTATCGACAGTACAGAGATTAGGTTTTTAGCTTGAACTTGAGTTTTCAGGTAGTCTTCAACTTGATACCTGCCTATCGTCGCCCTGACTTACTCCTACCTCTAGTCGTTCTTAGCCTAAAATATGAATTGACAGAGGGGGTTAAAAGTTTCCAACCTTTTGTTTCCTGCACGGTTGCCCTTGAGTGCCCAGGAAGTGTGTTCCCAAGCTTGCACTTACTCTTGCTTAGAACGCCTTTCGATGCTCTCAATAGATCTGTAAGAGGCCAAAGTTAGCTTAAAGATTTAAATTCCAATGACAGAACCAATGATTTTCATTCCTGTAGCACACACACTAACTTGCCTAGTGATTTCTAGGAAAACAATTCTGAAAACCCCTAACAGATCCTAGGGTTTTCTCCCAAATCTCAAGTGTAGGAATCTCCAATTATGCCAATGGATTGACTATTTGCCCCAAAATTTATCCCTAATTGTGAACAAAACAAACCCTAATTTTTGGCCGAAAAGCCTGTCAATCGCGATCGACAGGTCTGTCAATCGCGATTGACAGAGGTGTCCGTCGGGGCTGTCAGTCGCGATCGACAGTGTCAATCGTGATTGACAGAGGTGTCCGTCGGGGCTGTCAGTCGCAATCGACAGTGTCAATCGCGATCGACAGAGTCGATCGTGGCTGTCAATCGCGATCGACGGTATCAATCGCGATCGACACGTTTTCCGGATTTTTTGCCGAAATTTCAGTCAATCGGGGGCCTATCAGTCGCGATGGACACTTGGCTACGCGTAAAAGTCAATCAGTCGTGGAATTTCAGTCGATCGCGATCGACGGTGTCAATCGCGACTGATAGAGGTGTCGGTCGTGGCTGTCGATCGCGATCGACGGTATCAATCGCGATTGACAGGGTCCTACGTGGCAGTCAGTCGATCGTGGAGGTCTGTCGGTCGCGATTGACAGGGTCTGTCGGTCGCGATTGACAGGGTCTGTCGGTCGCGATTGACAGGGTCTGTCGGTTGCGATTGACAGAAAACCTCGGAATTTTTCTACTGTTTTTGATGTTTTAGGATGTGCTCCTTGTGCTTGTTCTAGTGGTGCACTCAATTTTGTAAAAAGTCAAAAATTTCTGTCATTCACGATCGACAGAAGCCTGCGACCGCGAGACAGTTTCGTCGAGTTTCGTACCTGCGCAGGAAGCTGGGGATGGTGATTCGGCAAGGTCCTGCAAAAAGCTCAAGAAACATGCAAGAAAACACACATGCAATACCGCTCTCTCGCTCTCTCTCACAAGTGAAATGAGGGAAATGAGGTGGGGAAGGTGATATGATCAAAAAACAGAAATTTCGCGATGATGGAGATGGAGGTGGGAGATGGTGATGATGATGATGGAAATGAAGATGGAGAAGAAGGTAAAAGAAAACCGATGAGAGTGAAGAAAATACCTACAACTCCAACGCGTCAACTCTACGTCTTACCATCACACGCTCATCCTCAAAGCTCGATCCCCGGCAACGGCGCCAAAATTTGGTGTAGCTCAGTGATGAGTAGCACCTCCTTTAATGTCAATCCGGGAAGACGTGAGGATGGTATGAAGACCTCGAGCAAGTGGCGGCTCAAGTGCGTGAGTGAGAAGCACACAATCATGCACACACATACACACACATACACACACGCGCACACACGGCAAGACAAAGAGAGAGAATCAATGGAGTTCTTAGATTACTTTCAAAAGCTCTTACAAGTTTGTTTCAATTACAATCTAACCTCAAAAATGAGCTCTCTAGCTCCTTTTATAGTTTTTGACTAGCTTTGGTCCTGTTCAGACCTAGTGTCCGGCCTAGTTAAAAATTAGGTTCCAGGGCTTATTTGAGGGCTCAAACGAGATCTAAAAATTACGAAAATTGGCAGGTAGATACTTCTAAGGCTCCTCAAGCTCAAGGACTCCTTGGCTTGCACAAAATGGAGCTATAAAAAGATGAAATGGTATTTACAATGGTGTTTAGTGATGAGAATCACTTTTAATTGGTGTAGAGGTTTTGAAAAGTTAAAGGTTGCCTTAGTGCTAAATCTGCGTGAACGCTCATGCGTGCTTCTTCCTGAAGAAAATTATTGGCCTATTTGCCAGATCTTCGTTGACTCCCTTGTTTGCTTGTGCCTTCTCTCCCTTCTGACTCTCTTCTCTGACTGCCATGCCTCGTTAGTCCTTCAGTTCCTTGTCCGCTGCTAACAACATTGCACATTTGGTGCAACGCTAGAGAGAACTAAAGCTTTCCCTTCCACAAAACCTTGTACTTTCACTCTTCCCTTTTACTTCTCATTCATATCATATAGAGAATTGTTGTTCTTCATCATGAGAAAGTTTGGAGTGGCCTCTTTAGATCAAAGGCTTTAGTAGTAATGAGGTGTAGTCCTAAACTCAACGATCAATGATTAAGAAGGCAAGCTTTTTCTCATAATAATTATACAACAATAGGAGTTTTCCTTGGTGATTGAAGTTTGAAAGAAAGAAGGTTGAGCTTGCCATAATCCTCTTATATATGCCTCCACAAAGAGAAATGCGTTAAACAAATGGAGAAAACAAATGAATGCACGTATTGTGAACCTCAAAACCTAGAAAGATTATATCTGAAAGGATTGTGACTATCTTTAAGTGAAAGACTTTTCAGAAGATGTGCTTCATGATACATAGTTGTCAGACAAGCATCTCTACGTTATTAGTGTACAAAATGGCCACGCAATGCAATATGTTGGATCCATAGCCACGCATTGTTTGCATCGCATTAAGTGACGATATAATCCTTGCACTCTATGAGGCATAAAATAGGTTGATTGTCATTCAGAAGGGGCAATGGAGAAGATTAGCTTCTTTATCACAAAAAGGAAGCAATGTGGATAAAGGACGTTGATGAAGGGGAATGCATATGATAGCGCAAAGAAGCAAGAAGCCATTCGAGAATGTTTTCGGCCTCTCTCAAGCGAGGAGACATGCAATGTCAGTAAAATGAGGGAGCTACTAGGTGCAGAATAAGAGTATTTGATCGTCGGTTCGCTCTGGGAAAGATGAAGGATGAAATTGAGTTCTTGAGTGTCCATTGGAAAGCAGAAGAAAGCAAGATTCGGCCCAAGGCAGAATCTATAGGAGACACCCAAGATAAGAGCTTGAAGCAGTGGCTTTCCAACGATCTCAAGACAAAAAGGTGTTCAACACAGAAAAAACGATTGAGCTGGAAACATGAGGTGAATATTGCAAGAAACCTATAGGGGGCAAGGTGATTGCAGAAGATAATCATCACTAGGGTGAAGACTAGTAGTTGTCATATGAATCAGCGTGTCTCTCTCCCTCTGCTCCCTCATACCACACTTAGTCTATCAAGAGTGAGAGAAAGAGATGGAGCAGGCAAGATAGCAGCAATCAACAGGACTGTGGTGTTAGGGATGACATTGCAAGAGGAAACGATGGGTAAATCTACAGTCTAGAAGCATATGCCCTACTCTTGTGAGAATTATGCCACGTCAGAGATCTTTTCACTATGGACCGAACAAGCTGCGATTTGTTCATTTAGCAGTGCTTCGTCGAGTTGAGAGCAGCATGGTAGCATGCCCGACCATGGCAGTAGCAATAGTAACAACTGTGCATGAGTGAACCCTCCACTAACTTCATGCTTAGCTTTCCATTATCTATTTAGGGAAGGCAAGGATTTTTTAATGTGAAAAATTCTCAGATGTTGATGTTGATGCAAATGAAGAAGAGAAAGCCTATATGTGCAAAAACGTGAGGTACAGAGAAATGACTGTGGTTGAAGTTGTACGCGAGACAGGTGTGCTGGAAACAATCCTACAACCAATAATGCAAGAAGATAAGGAAATCATTTGGCCACCACGGGATGTAATTGGAATCATAGAAATGAAAAAGGTCTTGGAGTTGAAAGAGAGGAGAGCTTTTTTGGATAAGGGCTTCCTTTCAGCAGTCACTACACAGATATCACAGGTAAGCAAAAGTGAAGACAAGCCCGGGCTCGCTGCTATTCTTCAGAAAAGTTTTGTAACTATGCAGCACATGTTTTATCAAAGAGTAGCTATGCAATGAATGGCGATCAGGTGGGTAAGATAGAAATTTCTTGGACACTATCATAACAGTCGATGAGGATAGTTGGGAAATTATTTTGAGGGAAGGCCTTGTCTATGAAGGAGGGGATGTTGAGCTAGAAGATCTGTTCAATTTTTTTTGAAAAAGAGAGTGGAACGTGTGAACATGCAGATGGAGAGTGGATCATTAAAAGTAATGGGCACACTTGGAGGATTGGCATCTAACAGGAGGATGGATCTCCACACCATCACAAGTCTGGCCGGGTGGAAGGTAGTAAGCTCATGGGAGAAGCGGTAGCAGCTAAGTCATATGAAGAGTTAACACAATAGAGATAGGTCGAAACAGAGTGCTGCAAATAAGGCCAAGGTTATGGCATCTGATGCCAATCAAAAGTACAATGAAAGTGGGGAACAGCTTAGGGAAGATTTATCCCAAGTATTGAAAATGTTGAAAGGGCAAAGGCTAGGTTGAGATGTTTTTCCTTGAGAAGGGTGAGAGCTCAACATGAATCTGAACATGCCAGAATTGCAGACGAAGGTAACTAATAAGAAAAAGACAATGCAAAACTCTATCACTCAAAGACAATGACTATCAAGCTAGCATATACTGCTGGAGAGTTCTTCTATAATTAGTGACGGTCTGGGATATTTACTCTGTCACTATTCTAGTGCACAAGGACTTTCTGAGGATGAATTCTCCAGGGGAAGCTCGTCGAAACTGCTAATGAATGGATGGACGAAAATGCAATGGCAAACCTGGAAGAACACTATGTCAACTGGGAGGCCACACACTTTTTTACACCTCAATCCATCATATCGTACTGCCTTGAGGCATTCAACACAAGCAGGCAACACAAATCACAGTACATAAATCATGAAGATTTGTGTGCATAGAATTGCAAATGCGATACGGATCATAACTAGAAGCTCAGATCGGTAAAGGATCAAGAGGAGGTATCATAATATTGCTAGCTGTTAGGAGTAGTCTTGAAAGTGATATGTTCTGAAGTTGAAACAAAAGCGCGAGAATATCCTTGGGTCAGTGGCGTACAGTTTGAAGGAGATGGATACACCTCTGGTGTGGCTAAAATGCAGGGTTGGTGCAAATTCAATAACCTAAAGCATCAGCATGTGAATGCCCAGCACAAAACGACAACCCATTCTGCTCAGTTTGGGGTTCTTCTAACAAGTCACCTAACAAGTTCTTCTTCTCCGAGATTTACAAGTTTCAGCAATAGCAGAGGTCTTTAGGGATGACATAAGCGCTGATGATGATACTCGTTTGGTTCCCATTGATAGACATAAATGGCGAGCAAGTGATCAAAAAATGGCCATGCGAGTCGGTAGAAAGTTTAATGGTGATAAATCAGGCAAAAATGTTCAGATGCACTTATTCGCACCAAATATGAACTCAATGTATTGATGGAGAGACTCAAAGAGCGGATCTATAGGATGTCTAAAAAAAGGGGGGTTTTAAATGTTCGAGATTGGATAAAAGAAGCCTGTAGCTCAAGCTTTCTGAAAATTTCTGAGATAGATGCTAGAAACTGGAAATCTGAGAAACTGAACGTGCAGTTGCTGAAGCAGGACTACCAATCGGAGAAGGCATCAATGCAACAGATAAAGACATGAGGCACATTGAAGGAGAGAAGATCATTGATTCTGATGACTATCATCACAAAAGACGAGGGAGATGAATCAAGAGCGGGGCTGGTACCTGTACCAATGCAAATGGCAACAGGATTCTCGGCATTGCTGCAAGGCAATTGTGGCCAGATGTGCGGAATAATTCTTGCAGTTCTTAGGCTATACGTACATCTGGACATGCATCTACAAATTTTTGCATTGACATGATCATTTGACATGCAGCTTGAGCTAACTTATGTGTTTTAGGGAATTTTGATGCAGGTATTTTAGGGAATTTTGATGCGTGTGTAAACCCTGCAGCACCTAAGCTCCTGTGCACATACACACAAAAGTTTGACATACTATATTTGGTTGCTAAACATGTTGAGAGGAGGACAACAGCATTCTTCTACTGCATTCTTCTACTGCATTCATTTAGCATTCATTTAGCATGCTTTCTTTAGAAAACACAAAAGTTAGGAAGATCCAAGTGCATAGCAAAGTAACCACATGTTTCACACGCCACCGCGATACGTATGCAAATTAACGTGAGGCACTTCTCCGGTGATTAAATCAATTATTTGATAATCAAAGAAAGTGTGACTAGTCAAATTAGTGAGTCACAAGGGAGCTTCAGTGGTGTCCTAGTGGAAGGTCGATGTGGCTAGTTCTCAAAGTCCATCAATACTTTGCTTATTTTGAGCACTTGAGTCATGTAATACCTCCATCCAAGTGTCTACCACGAATTTAGATGTATTAGAAAGGTTTTAGATTAGTTTCCCATGCTATAAAAAGAGGAGAAAAGTCGTGATCTTGTGGGATGTCCAAGAGAGTCATATGTGTATCTCTACACTGCTGTAGTTTTGTATGCAAAGATTGCAGAGCTTGTATCTCCCTCATTATATATTCAAATTACATGTTTGATAGCTCATTGGAAAGCTCTTACTGTCTATGTTCTTCCTGTAAATTTTCATAATCATTGGATTTGTGAGCTGAGAGCAATACTCTCTGCAAGTAGTGTGTGTTCTCTGTTTTTTATCTCTGCTGAAGGTCTCCATTAAACCGCAAACTTGTAGAGGTCATATCTCCTTGTGTATGTATCCAAATCATGTGCTCTTTGGCTTGTTAGAAAGCTCTTTAAGTCTACGTGTATTCTGGAAAGTTTCAAAGTCATTGGAGTTGTGAGTTAAGAGCAGTAGTCTCTGAAAGTGATGTGTGTCCTCAGGTTCATCTCTGTTTCAAGGTCTCCATTAAAGCTGCATATTGCAGAGGTCATAGCTCATTGTGTATTTATCCATTTGAGGTGTTCTATATCTTCTTGGAAAGCTCTTAGAGTCTAGTTTATGTGTGCGAAACAGTTTTGGAAAATTCCAAGTGAGTAAAGAGCAATTTGATCTGCAAGAAAATTGGTCTGTGCATACAAGTTTGTGAAAAAGTCAACTAGGTCCTGTTGGGTTTCACCTACTTCTAGCTGTACTTTGGAGATCAATAAACTCCAACAACTTTTGTGGATATACTAATTGGTCATGACCATAGAAATATGAGTGCTTATATTAACCCTAATTGTGAGTGGAATCTAATTCATATTGATTTAGTGACTATTATTTTGGACAAAATTCAATTAACCACTCATTCCTCTATCCTCATGAATGGTGAAAATTATGATTGCATGGGTCAAATTGTGTTGCCTATTGTGGTGAATGGTATGGAATTTTTTGAAACATTTTTTGTCATGGAAGGTATAGATGAAGACTTGGTTATAGGCACTCAAAGGTTTATTAAAATTCATCAAAAGTTTGAAGTGTCGTGTCCATCAATTATGTCTACCTCTACATGTGTGGCCATTGAAAATCCTGATGATTATCCTCATTGTATGGATTGTGGACATAATCATCTATTCAAAGATTGTGCTTTTAATCCACAAAATAGCCTTTCCACTCATGCTTTTTCATCTAACCTTTCTTTGAGTAAGTCACAGGAAACCTTGACGAATGATGAAGTGGAGGACTCCAAGTGCTTGGGGGATATGGAAGCGCTCTCTCTTCCTTTAGACTTGGATTCTCCTTATGAATCCATGGGCAAAGATGTGCTACATTTGGCTCATCAAGAAAAGGATAAGCAAATACTTTGTAACAACAATCTATCACCTATTTGTATATCTAGAGATTCTATGTATAATAAGGATAAATGCATCGCTGAATCTCTAGGTCGATCTCAAACCACACAACCCTATGATCCATTGCATGAGCATGATATATGTAAAGAAACTCAACCTTTGTTGAACTCCCCATGTAAAGATGAGTTTTTTCTAAAGACTCACATAGAAGGCCCAAAAGACCCATACATCAAGAAGAAGTCACATTTCCCTTGTAATGTAAAGCAAATTTGGGTGGCCAAGAACTTACTTAGAGCCCAAGCAAATCGCACTATGATATGGGTACCAAAGAAAGCTCTTATACAAACTCAACCCTATCTACGGTCTATATTCACCATGCCTTATCATAAAAAACAACCACTTTTGACAAAGGGATCCAAAGCAATAAAGGTAACACTCAGAAAAGATCCAAGGAGAAACCTCAAGGCTAAGACCAACAAAGCGAAGACATATTGGCGGCCTAAAACCTCTCGTGCAGCATCCATGGGTGTCGGACCCAACCTTGCCCAATGCACAACATATGTTTAAGATGCACACCAAGTATGCACACGAATAGGGCCTCATCCAAAGGCCAAGCATTAGGCACACTTAGTTTAACCCAGGCACAAAGAGGGCACATGTACATAGATTTCAAAAATTTGCTTTTTATTTTTCTTTTTTCAGGATGGTGGACAAAGATATCATCCATTTCAAATGGGTGATGGAAAAGAGAAGGTTCTTGGAATTGGAGATTTGGAGGAAGCCTCATCATCACCTAAACCCTTGAGCACTTTGCTCAAGATCCATCCATTTTTGCACCATTCTTTTTTGTATGCATTTTTTAAAGTATGCATAAGATAGGGTCACATTACAAGACCGTGCATAGACACTTTTTTGTTTTCCGCCCATGCACCCTTAGTCCCCACTCATGCATATGGACTAAGAAGAGATGAATTAAGTTCATCTATTTGTATCTATCATCTACATTTTTATCATTTCATGCTCATACATCATCCATCCATTAAAAAAAAAAAAAAAAAAAAAAGAAGAAGAATAAGAAGAAGAGAGGCATTCTAGCATATTCATTCCCATCTATATGAGGCAAAAGAACCAAGTTAAAGCACTCGGCTCCAAACAAAAAGCAAGATGAAGAAAAGCAACAAAGCAAAGCACTCCAATGATCAAAAGGAACTCCTACACACTCTTCCACAAAAGCTCCATACTTGCAAAAGCTTTGTCGGGGACGACAAAGTCAAGGAGGGGGGGAGTGTTGAATATACAATATACATTTCTTGGATCCACTCTATTTTCATCATCATTTGTATCTTTTTCTACCTTTCATTCAGTTAATAAAGCACTCTTGTATAGGTGTGTGTGAGTGCCACACTAGAGAATAAGTGGGATTCATTCTCCTTTCAGTTTAAAAATCCCACATAGCATGCTTTTTTGCCATTTTGTATATAAAGAGGTCTCCACCTCTTCTTTTGGGGAGAGCTTTTCTAGAAGTAATGAGATAAATGCTAGTTTGTAGATAGACTCTTGCTCTCTCATCATCATGATGTGCATGCGTGCTTGTTCTCTTCTTGTCTAACGCTTGTGACACGTTGATATATGATTACGTCGTTATTATGCTTGTGATTACGATTATGTGCATCATTCGCGATGCTTGTGTCGTGTCTTCTTGTTAATAACGTTGTTAATCGTACGTTGACGAAGCGCCATTATGTCTGCTAGGTGCTTCTACGCAAACATTTGTGTCTCATGAGATGCTTCCTGGTTTGACAAGTATGAGTTGTGATGCTACAACGTCAACAACTTTTGCAAAAAACGTGTGTACCTAAGAACCAACTTAGGGACTTGTGGAGAAAGAGACTATACCTCAATCCCCCTCAAGTGCATATAGTGGGGATTCACGCTTTAATTATCAATCCGATGAGTATCAAAACCTAGCCAAGTGTATGAGGACATGCATTCAAATGATGGTCAATGCAAAAGAGTTACTCAAGAGTGCAAACAAGGCAAAGACTTATCCAAACAAGATCCAACTGTCAGCCATGGTGTCGCGATACTTGGTGCAACAGCCAATAGTAAATCGAGCTTTTCTCTCAGCTCCGAACTCCAAATATAGCGAATAGCATATGCATTTCGAAGCTCTCAAGAAGACGCATCCAATGGTGGTTTTCACTTGATTATGACGCTTCTACTTCAAGTTTTGAGCAAAATATTGAGTCACGGGAATGACCTTACTACACTTCAGCACTTCCTACACTTCACACACACCTTAACCACAGCAAACAAACACTTTCATGGATAGACAACATTTCCTAACACTCTTTCCAAGCAACACACTTGCATACCAGCTCACGAAGAAGATGATACAGAGAGGAGAAGACACAATTTCGAAATTCTGTGCTCTTGATTCTCACAATGGCAAAAAAAAGTCCTTACAAAGAGTCACAAATTGACTTATATACTAGTGCCCTAAAATTGGTCCTTTCACACAAGAGATTGGCACTTTATTCACTAAAAGGCTAATTTCCTACTAATTTACATGGGTAAGCTACTAATCTTCTGTGGGGATGCATCTAGAGGACTCCTCTGCCTTGAGCTCTCTTTGCTCTGCAACACTCTCCCCCTCTTTGTCTCTGTCGTCCCTTGACAGGCTTTAGCTTGTTTACTTTCTTTTCAGCACCTCCAACCCTTGGTCAGTTCTACCTGTTTGTTAAACAGGTGTTCAGTTTTGATGGCCGATTCTTGATTTTTCTTTACATCCTCTAGGCCTGATGCATTCGTTTTGCCTGTTAAGTCGGGTTGCCACGCACGCCACCAGTGGAAGGTATGAGGATGTGATCCTTCAACCTTCGCTCTGGACCTTCCAAAGATCAAGAGGTTGAAGCACCCTCCTATGGATCTGGAACCGCTGGATATCTTCTTGCATTTCTTCGTGGATACTTTCCTAGCCCTGGTTCCTCCTTCCAGCTGCGTGCTTTTTCCTTGGTGTGTGTGCCCCTACGGGGCTCTGTGCAGAGATGGGTGTTGCGCCCCTACGGGGCTTCTTGCAGAGATATATCTTCAAATATTATCTTTTAGTGAAGCTTCTTTCTTTTTCTTCTTCTTTTCTTCTTTTTGCTTGTTTCTCCCTCAACACTGCCCCCCTCCTGGACTCTGTCGTCCTCGACAGGCTTTGATAAGCGACGGGCATATGTTCGATATACTTTTTGCTCTGTGTCATTAAGCATATTGGATTCACGTATCATTAGCTATTTCCATTGTTCTGCCTTCACACCATCGTTCGGTGGTTGCCTGTGGTCTGCGAAGAAGTTCAGTTCATATGCCACTAATATGGCATTCAAATTAGAGGACATCTTTAAAAAGACTTCTGAATCGATTTCAAAAAATCCTGTAAAGAATGCTTCCTCGAACGTTTGCATATATGTATGTTGGAACAAGCCAATCACAAATTGGTGATTATAGAGATCTTGAAGAAGACTTATGGTCAGAATGAAGTGAAGGAAGATACTTATGAAAGTGAAGAAGATTTCAGGGTGATGTCTTGTACACATATGTACATTAAGTGAAGAATCTTGTAAGCTGAGTATAGCTAAGCCTTTAGGATGATTAGTAGCAATGTCATAGATGCGGGATGAGTCAAAAGTCATGTATATATAAGTTAATGAGGACAAGAAATATGTAAGAGAGTCATTTGTAGATGACAAACTTCAGAAAGATGTGTAGAGAGTTTTTTCCCAGAAAATAGCGACGGGTTTTTCTCTGCTTGCTCTCTGTCTGATCACGTGGATCAGAAATCCTTTTGTACACATCTAATTGAGAAGATAATGAAGCTATGTCTAAAGTTTCATAATCTAATTCCTCTCCTACTGTGAGAATGATCAATAGGAACATTCATATGTGAACTTTGGAAACTGAAGTCTGAGAGCAGCGCACTTTTCCGTCTCAGTATTTTGATCAGATCTGAGTGTATACTGTAAAGTTTTTGATGAGTGAGCACTTAAAATTTAAGTTATAAGGTAAGGAAGCTATGGCTAAAAGCATTTAGCAAAACGGGTTTCAGATTGGGAGAAATCAACTTAAGAAGTTGACTATGTCGAAGGCGCAACTTCTGAGAGACATTTTCTGACATGTCTTTGATCTTAATGATCAAATTAAACTTTTGGTGATTAGTTTTGACAACTAATGATTGACATGATTGCGCAAAGGTATTGCGAATACTTGTGCATCATTTACTTGAAGAAATTTGAGGTTATGTGCAGGTAATGAAGTTGATTCTTGAAGCAAACTTTCTGAAGTAGACACTTCTTCACTCAGAGAAGTATTGTTTGAAGTTTTGGTAAAGAAGAACATTGTGTGTGTAAAGTTTGGTTTATAACTGACATAGAAGTGTTCTTAAGTCAGTATAGATCAAAACTTTGGAGATTAAGAGGTCTCCAACAGTGGTATCAGAGCTTAAGGTGAAATACAAGAGAAGAAAAGACAATTGAAGTTCCGACTGGTGCAGATATTGGAGATCTTCCAAATCAAAGGAGGACAAGGACAAATTATTGAAGATAACCTGCAGGAGTTCAAAGCACGAGTTCGAAAGAATCAAGAAGGACAAAGACTATATCAAAGGTACACTTTCTCCTCATAAACCATAGTAATTGTAGATACAGAAAGTCAAGGATGGGAGAAAGCTTGCAGATTGATAAGCTAGATAGGGAGAACTATCCAGCATGGTCCATGAGGATGGAAGCACACCTCATGAGCAAAGACCTTATAGCATTTATTACAAGAGATGAAGAAAAACCTGAATTTGCAGATCCTAGTATTCCTACTAGGGAAGAGCTTGCAATGTTGAAGACTTGGATGAGAAAGGATGCTCAAGCAAGGAGTATCATCTACATGGCTGTAAATGATTACCTTCTACCTCACATCAGAGGTTTGGAAAGTGCTACAGATGTTTGGAATGCCTTGGAAGAGCATTTCCAAAATACAACTAAGTCAAGGAAGTCCTCACTATGGGCTGAGTTCACAACCTTCAAGAAGAAGAGCTCACAATCAATTTCTGATTATGTGGCAAGAATGAAGGATATTGCAGATAGCTTGGGAGCAGTGGATGAAGACATTGAAGAGGAAAAGTTGGTAAGACAAATACTTACAGGTTTGAGAGGAGATGAGAAGTGGAAGCCTTTCATATTGTCCATAGAGTTGTCACTTCATCACTTTACTCCTGATCTTAATCAATTGCTAGGACACATGCTAACTTTTGAGCAGGATCTTAAAGGAGACAATGATAGAAGTACAAGTCAAGCTATGTACTCCAAGGACAAGAAAAAGAATGGCAAGGGAAAGCAATCGAATGATGATGAAGGGAATTCAAATCAAGCTAACTTCACAAAAGGGAAGATGAACTTCAGAGGTAAAGGAAGAGGAGGTAAGAACAAAGATAATGCTAAAGCTTGTTGGATTTGTGGCAGAACAAATCATTTGGCAAATGATTGTTGGTATAACAATCAAAATGGTGGAAGTAATAATCAGAATTATAATCAAAGAGGTAGAGGAGGCAGAAACCAAAGAGGCAACTTCAGAGGAAGAGGTGGTAGGACATCATATGGTAGAGGAGGTGGAAGAAACTTCCAATCTCAGTCCTACAACAATAATTATTATAATTATGCATCAGATCAAAAGGATGATATGACTCTTATCTTGAATGCAACTCATGAATCAATGGGAGAAGATCAAAGAGTGTTTTATATTGACTCAGGGTGTAGCAACCATCTGAGTGGGAATCTATCCTTGATGACTGATATGGAAGCAAGGGTGAATGGACATACAGTTCAAACAGGTGACAATACCAAACATAAAGTGGAGAGCATTGGATCAGTGAAGACAAAGAGTGGAAGTACACTTCTGAGCAAGGTACTTTATGTTCCTACTATTCCTAAGAATTTGATAAGTGTAGGGCAAATTGTGGAGAAAGGATATGAGGTAAGATTCACAAATGATGGTGTTTATGTACAAGATCCAAATCAGGGATATAGAAACATAATTGCAGGTAAAAAGGAAGGAAGATTGTTCACTCTCAAGGTCCAAGGTAATGTGGGACATGCATTATTTACCTATGGAAGTCAAAAGGTATCTGAATTAGACCTATGGCATAAAAGGCTAGGTCATTTTAATGAGAGAGCTATAAAGGAAATGTCGAAGAATCAGGTGGTGCTTGGATTGCCAAATATTGAAGGGCAACATATGGTGTACAAGTGTGAAGCTTGTCAATTAGGTAAAGCACATAAGAGTTTTTATAACAAATCAGGGTACAAGCATTCAAATATGCTTGAATTGGTTCATACAGATGTATGGGGTCCCTCAAGGGACTATAGCATAAATGGATCCAGATATTATGTGTTGTTTGTTGATGATGCAACCAGGTGGATTACTTTGTATGTAATCAAGGATAAATCAGAAGTTTTCAAGACATTCAAACATTTTCATGCTTATGCAGAAAGGATCACAGGGCAAAAGCTCAAGAGGTTAAGATCAGATGGAGGGGGAGAGTATTTCTCTAAAGAGTTTGATGATTATTTGTGGAATGCAGGTATCAAAAGAGAAGTAACTTGCAGGTACTCCCCTCAACAGAATGGAGTAGCAGAAAGGAGGAATAGGACTCTTGTAGAGTTTGCAAGAGCCATGATGAAGGAAAAGAATTGTCCAAATTACTTATGGGCAGAAGCCATTAACACTGCAACATATCTTGTGATTAGGTTGCCTTGCAAAGCTTTGGATGGAGGAACCCCTTATGAAGCATGGTGGGGTAAGAAACCTACTCTTGATCATTGTAAGGTATTTGGATGTATTGCATATGCTTATGTTCCTTCACAATTAAGACATAAGCTAGAACCAAAAGCAGAGAAGTATGTGTTTATTGGATATGATGATAGACAGATGGGTTACAGGTTGTGGAATCCATCCACAAAGCAATTTCTTGTTACCAAAGATGTGACATTTGATGAGCAAAATACATGGTATGTAGGATCACTAAATGATTTTACATGTGTTGAAGAAATACAAAGGAAAGGAAAGGCAAAAGTAAAAGTGTGTGAAGAAATTGTTGATGAAGTTGACTCTAGAAGTAGATTGCAGGATCATGTAGAAGAGGGGCCAAGATTTGATCCAGAATCAAATGAGGCTGAAACTTCGAGAAGTGCAGAAATCAGAAGATCTACAAGGGAAAGGAAAGAACCTATAAGGTATAGTTATGATACATCTTTCCTAACAACAAAAGATTATGCCTACATTGTGAAGACAGAAGAAGATCCAACCACTTATGAAGAAGCCAAAGGTAAACAGAATTGGGAGAAGGCAATGCAGGAAGAGTATGATGCTCTACTTGAAAATGAAACTTGGGAATTGGTACCAAGATCAAAGAATCAGAAGGTCATTTGATGTAAGTGGGTATATAAAACAAAGAGGTTTGCAGATGGTAAGGTGTCTAGATATAAGGCTAGACTTGTGGTCAAAGGTTATGCCCAAACTTATGGGGTAGATTATGATGAAACCTTTAGTCCTGTTGCTAAGATGTCTACAATTAGGACATTGATTGCTATTGCTGCTTACAAGGGATGGAAATTATCACAATTGGATGTGAAAAATGCATTTTTTAATGGATACATTGCAGATGAAGTATATATGGAGCAACCATAAGGCTTCATGGAATCAATTGGATCAGATTATGTGTGTAAGCTCAAGAGAGCTTTATATGGGTTGAAGCAAGCCCCAAGAGCTTGGAATTACAGATTGGTCAAGTTCTTGAATGAATGTGGATTTCAAGCATCAAAGGCAGATAGTAGCTTGCTAGTGAAGGCAAGTGAAAATGGATACATTTACATGTGCATTTATGTTGATGATATTATTGTTACAGGAACAGATGTTCAAGGAATCAATGAACTCAAAAAGCAAATAGAGAACGAGTTTAAGATAAGTGATTTGGGAAACTTATCTTATTTTCTAGGAATGCAGATTGTGTATACTCAACATGGAGTATATGTTTCACAAGAGAGATATTTGAAGAATCTTCTAGTCAAGTTTAACATGGAAGATTGCAAGACCTCAACTACACCATTGGAGGTAAATCATAAATTAAGCAGGTATGGAGGTGAAGAATTCAATGACATGAAGAAATATCAGAGTTTGGTAGGTAGTTTAATCTATGCTACCTTGACAAGGCCAGATTTATCATATGCAGTAGGTGTGTTGTCACAATTCATGCATTGTCCAAAGAAGACTCATTGGATTGCAGCCCAAAGGGTACTTAGATATATCAAAGGAACCCTAAGTGAAGGTTTGTACTATGGTTTCACTTCTGACACAAGAATCAAAGTGTTTAGTGATGCAGATTGGGCAGGTGACTCAGATGATAGAAGGTCTACTCATGGGTATCTCTGTTATGTTGGAGATAAGCTAGTTTCTTGGTGTTCAAAGAAGCAACATACAGTTGCTTTATCATCCACAGAAGCTGAGTATAAGGGAATGGTAGAAGCTGCAAAGGAAGTGATATGGTTGAAGACCTTAATGAAAAGTTTTGAGACTGATCATAGTACTCCAATAATTTTTGGAGACAATATGAGTTCTTTGTATTTGGCAGCTAACCCTGTTTTTCATGCCAGGACTAAGCATATAGAGATTCAGTATCATTTCTTGAGGGAAAAGGTACTAGATAAAGAGATTGAAGTGATGTACACTCCAACAAAAGAACAAGTGGCAGATATGATGACAAAGAGCTTGGATGGACCTAAGCTACAGAGATTCAAGGAGATGGCAGGAGTGAAGAAGAATGGAATAATCACAATTAGTGATTGAGGGGGAGCTGTTGGAACAAGCCAATCACAAATTGGTGATTATAGAGATCTTGAAGAAGACTTATGGTCAGAATGAAGTGAAGGAAGATACTTATGAAAGTGAAGAAGATTTCAGGGTGATGTCTTGTACACATATGTACATTAAGTGAAGAATCTTGTAAGCTGAGTATAGCTAAGCCTTTAGGATGATTAGTAGCAATGTCATAGATGCGGGATGAGTCAAAAGTCATGTATATATAAGTTAATGAGGACAAGAAATATGTAAGAGAGTCATTTGTAGATGACAAACTTCAGAAAGATGTGTAGAGAGTTTTTTCCCAGAAAATAGCAACGGGTTTTTCTCTGAGTGCTCTCTGTCTGATCACGTGGATCAGAAATCCTTTTGTACACATCTAATTGAGAAGCTAATGAAGCTATGTCTAAAGTTTCAGAATCTAATTCCTCTCCTACTGTGAGAATGATCAATAGGAACATTCATATGTGAACTTTGGAAACTGAAGTCTGAGAGTAGCGCACTTTTCCGTCTCAGTATTTTGATCAGATCTGAGTGTATACTGTAAAGTTTTTGATGAGTGAGCACTTAAAATTTAAGTTAGAAGGTAAGGAAGCTATGGCTAAAAGCATTTAGCGAAACGGGTTTCAGATTGGGAGAAATCAACTTAAGAAGTTGACTATGTCGAAGGCGCAACTTCTGAGAGACATTTTCTGACATGTCTTTGATCTTAATGATCAAATTAAACTTTTGGTGATTAGTTTTGACAACTAATGATTGACATGATTGCGCAAAGGTACTGCGAATATTTGTGCATCATTTACTTGAAGAAATTTGAGGTTATGTGCAGGTAATGAAGTTGATTCTTGAAGCAAACTTTCTGAAGTAGACACTTCTTCACTCAGAGAAGTATTGTTTGAAGTTTTGGTAAAGAAGAACATTGTGTGTGTAAAGTTTGGTTTATAACTGACATAGAAGTGTTCTTAAGTCAGTATAGATCAAACCTTTGGAGATTAAGAGGTCTCCAACAATGTACTTGGCAAGAACATCAGTCTGGAATAATAAGCCATTATGGTAGGGCGACTAGGCATAACAAATAAGTCAAAAATGAGGATCTCTGTTCCTTGATTAATACCAATGAAATTCAAAAATGTGTATGCTGCATGTTTGAAGACCTTCAATACAGTAAGTAACATACTGAATATTTTATTTGTCATTTTTATGGTTA
Organism: Ceratopteris richardii; assembly: GCA_020310875.1. Taxonomy (NCBI): domain Eukaryota; kingdom Viridiplantae; phylum Streptophyta; class Polypodiopsida; order Polypodiales; family Pteridaceae; genus Ceratopteris; species Ceratopteris richardii. The sequence continues at coordinate 51,013,155 of CM035417.1, read as the reverse complement.
AATCTGGTACTGCCGCATAGTTTTGTAGCCAAAATTCGATGGTCTTGACCATGTAATCTTCTGTTGGTAAGTAATTATGTGGCGGGCTTGGTAGTAGAGGATAATTCAGCCACTGTTTATTGATAGCACCATTTTTTTGCATGTCCAAAAATGCTCTGGCTTCTCTTCTACGTGGTACTGGACAAAAGGAAGGGTTTACCTGTAGTAAATATGGTGCGGCTTGCCAGTGCACCCATAGTGTAGGATGTTTTTCCAAAAACTTTCTTCTCCAGACCGGTTGTGCCGCTTGAACCTCTTCGTGAGTGTAAGCGAATGTGTCAATTTTTAAGTTCAGCTGCTCGTCGGGACTTTTTTGTGTAACCTTCTTCATGTATTGTCTTGTTTTCTCTTTTAATAATCCGTATGGAATGTTGAAAGGCTTCATGATCTTTTCCAGGTCTCGACCTTTGATCTTTGCTTCTTTCATCACTTTAATTACTTCATTTTCAAAATTTTCGGTCAATCGGGACACCACTAGTGCTCGCTCCCTCTGACTTATTTCTGCAGTGTATGGCATTGGATGATCATCATGTATGTCCGCCAACTGCTCATTTACGGGAGAATTATGAATCGGGGGAGATAGAGGACATACCTCTACCTCGTCAGTAGGATTTTCCTTTGCTGGCTCTACTGGTGTCCCGATCGGTTTTGTCCTTTCTGCTTCGGTCTCTAACTATGCTATACGCTCAGTCTTTTCTTTTATTTCTTGCATTGCTGATCTGAGTGCTTCTTTTGCTGCGAGCAGTTCATTGCCGATTTCTGCTACATGGTCCATGTTTTCGCTGTAACTTCTTACCAGTTTGGCATTTACATTTTGTAATTGCATTTTCAGTTCATTTGTTTCATTGGTGTACTTTCTTTCCCATTCCTGTGTTTGGGCTTGCTCTTGCCTTAGCAAATCTGCATATTTTGCGACTTGATCTCTTAATTCTTTCTGATCCACATCTGTTTCTTCTTGCTTTTCGAGAGGTTGATCGTATAACAATGACTTCATCAAATCTTTGTTTCTGCTTCGTAAATTGTCATTCTCTTCCATGTACACCTTTAACTGTGTCTCAAGCAAAGTGCTTCTAGCTCTCATCCTCTCCTTGTCAGCCTCGCTTGCATCATGTAATCTTTGTAAATCAGCGAGCTGTGCTTGGAGTTGGTCATGTTGAGTCATCAATGTGTCATATCTCGTTGTTACCTCTAGAAACTCCGTGCTTTTGGCTGCTGTCTCTTTTTGGGCCTGGATTAGTTGTGCAGATAATTGTTCACTCATAATTTGAAACTGACTCTTTTCTCTCATTGCTTTGTCATAGTCTGCGTCTGTATCCATCATCTGTTGTTGTGTCTCCATGGCCTTTTGGATCATTTGTTTGACCACAGGCTTCAACTGAGTAAATTCTACATTAAGCCATGTGGTAGGTATGCTAGGTTCTTCACCTGTTGTGACATCTTTTCCCTGTGCCACGTGCAGCGTAGTGTCATGGGGCTGCCTGATATGGAGTTGGATCCTTGGCTCAACCTCCATGTGGTCAATTGTTCCTTGAGGCATATCATCTAGCACCTCAATCACAATCTGCTCTTTATTTTGTAATAGGCTTGACTCCACATTCACTGGAGTTTGTATTTCCTCTTTGATAGGTGGTTTTGCATATGTAACAGTTATTGGAGTTTCTTTGATGCTAATCTTTGTCGTATCATTCAATTGAATGACATGCTCAGGTTCTATGGCCTCCTCAATTTTCTTCTCCTTCTCTTGTTGGTTATCTGGTGTGACTTCAATTTGATTAAACTCCGTCCATTCTTCCTCGTGAGTCTCTGTTCTTATATCGGTGTCCAATGTATCTTTTTCCGGACTAGAGTCTTCATCGGAGCTTGAACCTTCTAAGCCCAATTCTTTATATCTCGCGGATTGTTCTGGGGTCTTTTCTTCACTTTGTTGTTGCTTTGCTTGACTTGCTTGTCTGTAATGATGACCTTGAACATTCAGATTTACCTGCCCTTGCATATACTGATGTGTCTCTTCTAGGGCAGCGGTTAGATCTCGCTTGGTGATTCGTATTTGTACTACAGGAATCTTAGGTAAAATATGTGTCCGCTTTGATTGTGGTGTAGCCTGGGCTTCTTCCTCTCTAAAGCGTTTTGTACCCCTAATGGGTTTCTGAGAACTTGTTCCTGCCTCTTCAGTGGCAATAGCTACCTTCTTTTTCTTGGGAATAGTAGCGGATTTGGCATATTGAGCTAATCCCTCGGAGGTGGGCATCTCACGTAGGCAGTTTTTCATATCGAGTGCTGCATAGATAAGTAATGTCAAAGCAGAGCTGCCATTTAAAAAATTTTTCTGACCCCATTTCTTCTTTGCTTCAAATACTCTGTCTTGGACATATGGAGTCATATTCACTTTGTTGCCAATTTGTCTCATCGCATGTGATAGTAGTTGTACAACAATTTTTTGTGGTGCAGTATATCGATGCATACTCGGGAAACAAAAGTACTGATGCACTAGGCGGACAGCATCTTCACTGTCTGTTCTGTTGATATCCACAAAAGATCTCTTCTTAGGGTCATGACATTCTTCTTTGACATTTGTAAACCCTTCTTGATTCCATCTGAAAGCTCTGTTGATCAATTCATGAGTGAATTGGATGGTCTTCCAGGTACCAACTTTATCCAATACTCTTGCTTCAGGAACAGATACCTTACTCGATGCAGGTTATAGTGTGTTCATCACTTGCGTGCATCTTTGGAAATCTGGCATATAGATGGGTATTCTAAGAAATGCTTCTATTCCTGCTTGTGTCCAGACATCTACCATGCGCGGTAATCCTTGCACAAAAGTCTTGAAGTCTTGAGACAGGATTGGGAAGTAATGATCCCTGTCCATAATTTTTATAGTTGCCATAAAAATCAATTCCGATGTTGGTTGGTCATCAAGGAACCAATGTCCTCTTGCTTTTGTTATTGATTCTGGTGGAAAAAGTTGCACCTCTTCCTCTTGCGTAGCTTCCGAATTAGGAGATGCCATCTGCACTCAATTGAGAGCAGTCATTAATTACCGAATTATGTTTAGAATCATCCACTTTTATCCTTCATTAGATTGGCAACTCTCCGAGTGATTGGTGTGGTCCTTTCCCGTGGGTGTGAGAAAGGTAATACCTGAGAATTTTCATTTTTTTAGATATTTTTTCTGTTTTTGCCTGAAAGGGAAAACAAAAAAGTTATTTTATAGCCGAAGCGGTGATTATTATTTTAATGATTTCCTTAGAGTATGTACAAGTGCTCTCCTATTTCCCGAGGGGAAAATGTGCTCGACTATCGTGAAATGGAAGACAGATGTGCCGAATGTGTGGCCTTGTAATGTGGCCCTATCATGCATACTTTGGGTTCGGATAACTCCAAATGTGTGCAACTTGAAGTATTTGTTTGAAGCATAGGGCTTGTCTCGCCTTTTGGCATCCAAATCTGCGTCACTCTGTTAGGATAGATTGTTTTTCCATCATTCCTAATGAATGTGGTACTCCTCATGTTTTGCATATGGTTCATCTTCCTTTGAACTCCTTGGCTGAGTGTCCTTGCGGTCCTTGACTTTCGCTTCGTTCTGTAGTTGTTTTTCTTCTGTCGTTTTGTCTTGAGATCATACGGACTTTCTTTGTGCAGTGGTTCATCGTTTTTGTTGAGCGCCTTTATAGCACACGATTTTGGAATCCATATTTGCATTCGATCCGGTTGGGCGGCTACTACTTTCTTTGGAATCCATATTCTAGTAATTCGTGGTTGACTTCGGTGTCCAAAGTATTTTGCCTGCTTTTCCGATGGTTTGTTCTGACGTTGATGAGGTTTCTGTTGTAGAAGATATGTATCCGCTTGATCCTTCCTTATCCAAGCCTGTTTTGTGTGTGGGATGGGGTATAATCTAACCGGTGTAAACTTTGGCTGATCCTGGGGATTAGTCTTTCTTGTGCGTGGTTCTTCATGAGGGTTGTTTTCAGATGGATTAACACTCTTGTGGCTTGTTAAATTAGAAGATGGGGTGCAAGCAGAATTCTGTGTCTCCTCACATGAAGTACTAGAGGAAGGTGTTTCCAAGATTCTAGTGAACATACATTCATCATCATGTTTATGAGAGTGAGCTCTCTGGTCTATATTTTCGGTTTTAATAGGTCGTTCGCCTAGCATGCTGAATACCTCTTGATGTCCTATTTTTGCGGAGATGTATCCTAAGGCTAATTGAATAGTCACTTCATATTCATAGATCCAATCTTGGCCTAACACTAGTTCTTCAAGTAGGTCCTGGTCATGACATACTAAGAGTTTCCGTTCCATTGTGTTGTTTCCGAGATGTAGAGGTAAGGTAATCTCACCTATACATTGACTAATTGTGCCTCCTATACCTATCAACTGTGCATTTGATGGCCGCAATTCCTCCTTAAATTTCTGAGTTAATGAAAGTTTGATACAACTTATGGCGGCTCCTGTGTCAATGACAGCATTCACTAAGTGGTACTCCTCTTTTCCAGCTCCCAAATTCAGATATGGTTGCGTCCTTTGTCCTAGGTTTTCAGTGGCTCTAAAATTAGCCATTGGGATGAGTTCTTCTCCTAGTCGATATCTCTCATCTCTTTCTCTCATCCACTCCTTTCGTTTCTTGATTCGTTCTAGTGCTTCCTGTCTAGCTTCTTCTCGTATCCTTTCTTCCTCAATGCGTCTGTTCTTACCCTTGATTAGTCGTGACATTGTTTCTTCAGTCAATGGCTCTAGATATTTTTTCACTCGACATCCACTGATATAGTTTGGTAATACTTCTCCATCTAGGGTTGCTAAACTGATGGCTCCACTAGTAGATATACGATTGATGATCAACGGGCCATATCCTCTCTTTTGCAACTTCTTAGCGTGTTGTTTCAAGGTATATACCAAAACTAAATCTCCTTCCTTCAAATTTTTGTCTTTAATGTGAGCATCAAAGTAGGCTTTCTGTCGCCTTTTAGCAGCATATATGCCTGCTACTGCTTGTAACCTAGTTTCATGTAGCTTCTCTATTTGATCCAATTGAGCTGATAGTTCATGTCCCGTCCACTCGTAAGTTGTTGCTACTCTGAGAGTGGGAATTAAGAAATCAATTGGCAAAATAGCATTTTGTCCATACACTAGGTTAAAAGGCATAGTTCCTATGGTTGTCTTATACGCAACTCGAAATGCCCACAAAGCATGATGTAATTGCTTGTCCCAATCAGATCTTCCAGTGTTAACGGTTTTTGTAAGAACGGTACACAAGATTTTATTCGAGCTTTCGGCTTGTCCATTAGCTTGAGGGTGGTAAGGGGCTGATTTCTTATGAATTACCAAGAATTCATTCAATAAGGCTTCTATTACCTCATTCACAAAATGCGTGCCTCTATCACTCACAATATCTATTGGCAATCCAAATCTAGTGAATACGTTCTCAAAAACAAACTTGGCGGTAGTCCTTGCGTCATTTTTCTTGGTTGCTTTGGCTTCAACCCATTTGGTAAGATAGTCGGTTGCTACAATTATGTATTCGGCATGGGATCCTTTAGCAGGTGGGCTAATAGGTCCTATGAAGTCTATTCCCCATTTCGTAAAAGCTCTAGCACTCATCATTGGTTTCGATGGCATTTCATCTCTTCTAATCGGGTATTTTGTTCATTGACAAGTATCACATCGTTGTACATATGTTGCAGCATCTTGATGTAGGGTTGGCCACCACATTCCAGCAAAGAGAATCATTTTTGCTATTTTATCTGTAGAGAAATGTCCTCCTGCAGCTCCTGTGTGTGCCATCTCTAAAACAGCAAGATATTCATCTTCATGAATGCACAATCGCAATTGATTATCTCTCCCTCACTTGAAAAGTTGTTTTCCAACAATGGCATAATCCTTGCTTTGCTCTACAAGTGCACGTTTCCTTGCTAAAGTGGCTCCTTCTGGGTATTCTTGGGTCTCCAAGAACTTTACCAGAGGCATGCTCCATCTTGGTGCTAGTGTGGAGTAACATAATGTAGAGTTCTCTTCTGGATTTTGTTCTTGACAAGTTGGGCAGGCTGATACATAGTTGTGCGCATCCCTCTGCATGGTTGGCCAATATATGCCTAATCTCCTTACGGTTTGCCAGGTTCCGTTTGCATTCAAATGGGTTTTCCATTGATTCACATGTGCTTTGTGAAGCCACATTTCTTGCTCCTCCTCTTCGACACATCTCATTAGTAATCCACTTGAATCTTGTTGATACAAACTTCCAGCAATGATGTGAAGATTTTCAGTCTTCCACAGATCTTGGGTTCGGTTTGGAGTGATCCCATCTTTAGGTCCATGCGTGAGTATAGGGATCAACTTTTCTGCCCATTGTGGACATACTTCCAAATTAAAAAGGTACGTATCTGGCAGATCATCTGGTACTCCTATGGGTGGTTCTCCATGTGTCATCCTCGATAAGTGATCTGCTCTTATGTGAGTATTTCCTTTTTTGACTACTACTTCAAAATCAAATTCCATCAATAATAGAAACCATCGTACTAATCATCCAGTATTACAAGGCTTGTTGACTAAGTACAGTAGGGCTTGATGATCAATGAAGAATTTGAATTTGTTTGCCAAGAGGTAATGTCTGAACTTTTTCACTGCGTACACCATCCCTAGGCCTTCTCTCTCGGTTGTGGTATAATTACGTTCTGCTTGATTTAATTGTCTACTAGCATAGGCTATAGGGTGGTCTAGCTTTCCTGTATCTGCAGGTTGAGCCAAGATGCAACCAATGGCAAACTTGGAAGCATCCACATGAATGTGAAATGGCTTATTCCAGTTAGGTACTCTAAGGATTGGTGCGGAACTCAATCGACTCTTTAATTCATTAAAGGCTTTTTCACATTCTTCAGTCCAATTAAATTGCGTCAGTAATGCATAAAGAGGTCTAGCAATTATGGCATACATGTGTATGAATCTTCGATAGTATCCACAATGTCCCATAAATGCTTGGACTTCTTTAGCCGTCTTCGGTCTTGGCAATTCCAGAATTACTTTGATTTTGTCCTCATCGGTTGAGATTCCATTTTTAGAGACAATATTCCCTAATATCTTGCCTTGTCTAACCATGAAGACACACTTTTCTCGGTTGAGACATACCCTATATTGTCGACATTTTGCAAAGATCTTTCCAAGTTCAGGGATATGCTCTGATCGTATAGCTGAATAAGTACATAGGTCGTCCACGTATACCTCCATACTCTTTCTCAAGAATTCCTTGAATACATGACACATCAATCTTTGGAAGGTGGCTGGGGCATTAGTTAGTCCAAATGGCATGACTCTAAAGGCGTATACTCCCCATTCAGTTGCAAAGGCTGTTTTATGTTGGTCCTCAGGAGCAATGGCTACCTGATTATATCCTGAAAAGCCATCCAAAAAACTATAAACTTCCTTTCCTGCCACTCTTTCCAAAAGATGATCCGTAATGGGTAATGGGTAACTATCCCGTATGGTTGCGGCATTTACTTTCTTCAAATTAATGTATACTCTTAACTTGCCATTCTTCTTTGGTACAACCACCAAGGGTGACACCCATTCCGTGTGTTCGATTTCGTAAATGAATCCAGCATCTAGCAACTTGTCTATTTCTTCCTTTATCTTTGCTGAATAAACATCGTTATAGGTGTATGGTCTTTGTTTGGAAGGTTTTGCTTCGGATGTCATCGGGATTCTATGAGCACATATAGACGGATCTACTCCTTTCAAATCCTTATATGTCCATGCAAAGACATCCCTGTATTCTCTTATGATTCGTATTAACTCTTGCTCTTCCCCCATTGAGACATCTTGGCCTATAAAAGTACATCGTTCTTCTCCTTCCTCTAAGGTTACTACTATTTTCTTGGTTTGTTCTTTGTTGTCGTATGCTATTCTTGACTGTGCTTCTCGTTTAGGCATTTGAATAGCAATTCTTCTCTCTTCTACTTCATATTTTTTGAAGTGAGTTGGCACTTCAAACTGATCTTTTGGCTTGTTTTCTTCACCCTCCTGTTCTTTATCCAACTCGAGCTCTTCTTCCTGTGTAAGTTCCTGATTGTTTTCGTTAGTTGTGACATTTAGTTTTTGGTTTTCATCTTCCATTTCCATGGGCTCTTCCTCCATTTCAATACTCTCATAATCCTCCTTCCATTCCTTCTCTATCACTTCTCCATCTTCAGCCTCCTGAAGAACTACCACATATAGACTAACGTCATATCCTTCCTCATCAATACATTCATTCATACTTATTACTTCTTCGTTTACGCACACATCTAGGGTTGCTAAAATCTCCATCCAACCGTGAGGTTCAAACTCTTCATCCAAAAAGACTTGAGGCATGTAAGCTGGATCTTGTACAGACCTAGCTACACCTTGCCTTTGCTGCCATCCCTTTCTCCTATCCTCTCCCTTTTTTGAAGTTTGGCATATCCATAGATGAGTGTCCTCGTGCATCCAAGATTGGTCACTAGAACCTATGCTGTGAATTGACTGATCGTCTTCCTCCTTATGAATTTGATTCCATTGTAAGGGTGGAACATCTTGAGAGTGTTGTTCAATGGGGGGTCCTGCTCTTATTCTTGCATTGTAAGCCTGAATCCACATGGCTAACTTTTTCGGCATGGGATCTGCTAAAACTGATCGTGCTTCATCCTTTTTATACTTTTCATTTTTATTTTTCTCTTCCAGTTTTTGTTTTTCTTTTTGAGTTTGTTGACTCTTTTCATTTTCCTTCTTTTGGAGTAATTTCTTTTCCTTTATTCTATCTCTACGGTTCTTCCATCTTTGTGTGTGTTTGCTTACAACACTTTTCTCGGGCTCTTCCGAATCTTCAACTACTTGAGGTGTAGGTGTGTTCACCTCTCTGTTGCTTTGATTCTGTTCTTCTGCTTTTTCTGTGGTCTCGCTAGCTTTGGCTCTTGTTATCGCTTTCAAGGGCACAGTATATTCCTTATCACTTCCTGATGATTCGATTACTTCTATCACATTGATTTGCACATTGGAGGTAACTTTGTTGGGGTTCTTGGGGCAATCTCTGAATAGGTGTTCCTTACCACAATCACTACAATATCCTTCCCAGACTCGCTGTGGTGGTGGTGGTTGGTTTGGCAATGTACATTCTCTGATATAGTGATCACCTCCGCATCTATAACATGGTCCTCTAGGTAGAGGCGGTCTGTTCATAAGCCGTGTTGGTAAGGGTGCTCTTGGAGCTGTGTACATCATTGGCACATAATCCTGCTCATATCCATAAGAGTTATCTTGTAGTTCCAAGTTATAAGCATATGTGTCGTACGTTTGTCCATATTTTACCATAGAGCTTTCATAAGAGGTATAGCCTCCTTGACTAGAGTCATAAGATGAGTCATATGATTCATTACTAATCAAAGGTGTGGCTGGTACAATTGCTCTCTCTAGGTTTTCTTTAGGACGAGCTATTTTTACTGGGACAACATTCTAAGGTGGGGCGGTTGTTGCCCTAACACTGGTTGTGGTTGGGTGTATCCTTGATAAGCATATGGTCGTGGCACTCGTGCCTGCTGCTGATAAGTGGGGTATCTCAATGCTTCACCTCCTTGCTCTCTCTGAGGGTATCCATAAGGTCTCATGACTAGTTGCATGGGTCTTGATTGCCTATTGTAAGGGCAATTTTCTGAGCTGTGATTAGTGTATTTTTGTTCTATGCTGCAGTATTGTAGAGGTCCTGGGACGGGTGGTTTGTTGTAGGCATAAGCAGGTGGTGGGACTACTCCCCTAGTGCACAAGTGAGAGGGATGATCACCTCCGCACTGCATGCATCTTCTAAGCATGGGTACTCTCATTGGGTTGTTGGGGTAGTTCCTTTGTCCTTGGACATTCAATTTCTTTGCTACTAAGTCGGCTATTTCCTCCACATTGTTTTTAGGGTTAGATGTGCTGCTGTCCGAATCGTCACTTTTCAAGGTACCTTGAGGTATTTTCAGGTCTTCTGCCAGATTGTCTTTTAGGTCTATACATTCCTTCATGCATTCTTGTAGGGTTTGGACTCTTTTCACGTATACTAGAGATCTTAATGACCCATTCAATAATCCTTCCAGAAATAATGAGACCATTTTATTCTGGGTGGGTCTCTCTTCCACTGGACATCTATCCACATACTACTTAAATCTTCTTGCTGCCAGTCTCACTGATTCCGTCGGGGCTTGCTTGAAGCTATGAATCAATGAAGACGAGTTGTTTTTAATTCTTGACTTAGTGAATTCCTCAATCATTTCTTGATAGACTTGTTCCATGTTTTGAAAATTGTTAGGATCTAATGGCTGGAACCATGCTAACGCAGTGTCTGTCAAAGTTAGACCAAAAGATTCATATTGGATCAAGAAATCTTCCACTTGTTCTGCTCTGATCACTTGTTTAAATTCAGCTATATGATTGTAAGGTTCACTAGAGCCATCATAGTGATTTCTCATGCATTTGGCAACTTGAATTGGCCTTAATCTTCTTCCTGCTTCTGGCGGTCTAGGCATCACTGGAAAAATTGGTCTTCCTATAGGTATGCCCGGTCCTCTTGCTACAGGTGGTCTAATTGGGGTAGGAATCCCATGTCTTGGGTCAACCAGTGGCTGAGGTCGGTAATTAGGGTTATTCGCAAGCATTGCAAATTGCACTTGTGGTCTAACAGGGATTTGTGTTTGTTGGGTTTGTTGTGTTTGTCTTGACTGCTGATATGAGTCATTCTGAAAGGTTCCAAGTGGGTTTCGTGAAGTAGTGGCTTGGTCCCTGGGGGGAAACACAGGAATATTCTGATATTTCAACTCGGCTCTTTCTGATTCTGTTAGGGGCCAATATCTTCTCTGATTCTTATCCAAATATGTGATGATTGTGGGGAAATCCGGATCTTGTAACTCATAGATGGTGACATGATTAGGGGCTGCTTCCCATATTGAAGAATGTGCTCTAAGGAGATGCTCCATTCCATTGATCAAATACACATCTGTGAGGGAGTCATCTTGGGGAATCAGGTCTCCTCTCCAAACCCTAACTACAGTAGATCTCCCTCTAGGGGTGGTCACTTGCCCTTCATTCCCATCTTCATTTAAGTTTGCAGCATTGTGTTCTTCCCCAAGTTCATTAATGTTTTCAGGGTGTTCGGTAACCATATACTGAATATCTCTTTTATCCATGTAAAATCCTCCTGCATACTTGACTGCTGGTCTAGGCACTATGTAAGCCTCTGAAGCCTTCTTTAATCTGGCCATTGATCTGTTTAGACCATCCAAATAAATAGGGATCTCGTTTTGGTTGGTGTTCACATACTCTAAAGAGGTCCGATATTCTCCCTCAATGATGGACATCACGCCAATCATTGGTATAGTGTTTTGCATATCCTCTGAAGCCATAGGAATTTCTTCCTTTGACTCGCTGGAGGTTTCTGAGTAATGTGAACGGCTACTTGGCTCGACTACACTACCTACAGAAGAAATTACACTCCTTCGGCTTCCTAGGGTTCTTCCGGATCTCAGGCTCATCCACTTAACAGCTCTGATCAGCCCTTGCTAACCTCTAGTTTCTAGAACTCTTAACCATGGATCAGAATCCTAGAGAAATTTGGCTGGGAAATGACTAAAAAAGAATTTGTCAGGTCACGATACTTGACCCAAGTGTTCACGATACTCGACCTTTCACTCAGACAATACACGATACTTGAACAGCCTCGATACACGATACCTGACTATAACGATACTCGATATTTGGTTTAGGACGATACACGATATCTCACTATCACGATACACGATACCTCGGCAATCACGATACACGATACCTATCCCAAGCGATACAGGATATCGATAGAGAACGATACACGATCTCTGGCAAGTATCACGATCGGTGATCCACGACACACGATACACGATACACGATAAACGACACACGATACACGATACCTAAGGACACGATACTCGATACACCAAGAATCACGATACACGATCTTTAGTAAGTATCGCAATCAATCAGAAACGATACACGATACTTAAGTACCCACGATACTCGATACACGATACTTGGCGAAGTATCGCGACCGATAGACCACGATACACGATATCTAGATTATCACGATACTCGATACCTGTGTGAAAACGATACTCAATCTCTGGCAAGTATCGCACTCGGTCGACAACGATACACGATACTCGGAGAGACACGATACTCGATACACGATACTTGAGGAAGTATCGCGATCGGGCAATCCACGATACACGATCTGAGGGAAATATCGCGATACTCAACCACAGGAGATCACGATACTTGCTAAGTATTGCGATACTCGATCGCGGGAGAACACGATACTTAACCCTTTTTCAAATTTTTCACTAGATTTTTTAAGTTTTGATTGCACACAGATGTTTTCCAAGTTCTTCTACCCTCTCCTCACTCTCTGTATCATCCAAATCGCACTTTTTCACCCCTATAAGTCCTAAATGATACCTGACGTAGATCGTTTTCTTCTGAAGAGCTTATCTTTTGAGACAAGGATAAGATGAGGGTATGTATGCTTAGCTTGCTACTCCTTCTCAACTTTTCCAGCAATTCTAATTCGTTCTACGCGGCTCAAATAGCCCTGGGTTCACTCACGATACTCGACAACAGTCTTCCACGATACTTGTTTAGAAGACAAGTGACTTGTCAAAAGACATTGATTGGCTTTTATACTTGAATTTTCCTACTTACTGAAAATAAAACAACAAGACAAGGATTGAAGGCTTCTCGAACTACCTAACCTACTCCCTCACTCCTCCTACTCTACTCATTTCACTCACTTCCCTAGACTAACAACTCACTACACACACTCCAAGAATGAGAAGTAGTAAGTGCGGCTGAAAATGACTTACCAAAGAAGAGAAAATCACTACTCCTCCTCTCGCTTCAATGCAAAAAGCTACTTACCATCACACGAATGCCTCGGTTCGATTCGACACTCCCCGGCAACGGCGCCAAAAAACGTGTGTACCTAAGAACCAACTTAGGGACTTGTGGAGAAAGAGACTATACCTTAATCCACCTCAAGTGCATATAGTGGGGATTAACGCTTTAATTATCAATCTGATGAGTATCAAAACCTAGCCGAGTGTATGAGGACATGCATTCAAATGATGGTCAATGCAAAAGAGTTACTCAAGAGTGCAAACAAGGCAAAGACTTATCCAAACAAGCTCCAACTGTCAGCCATGGTGTCGCGATACTTGGTGTAGCAACCAACAGTAAATCGAGCTTTTCTCTCAGCTTCAAACTCCAAATATAGCGAGTAGCATATGCGTTTCGAAGCTCTCGAGAAGACGCATCCAATGGTGGTATCTTCACTTGATTCTGATGCTTCAACTTCAAGTTATGAGCAAAATACTGAGTCACGGGAATGACCTTCCTACACTTCAGCACTTGCTACACTTCACACACACCTTAACTACAGCAAACAAACACTTTCATGGATAGACAACATTTCCTAACACTCTTTCCAAGCAACACACTTGCATACCAGCTCACAAAGAAGATGATACAGAGAGGAGAAGACACAATTTCGAAATTCTGTGCTCTTGATTCTCACAATGGCAAAAAAAAGTCCTTACAAAGAGTCACAAATTGACTTATATACTAGTGCCCTAAAATTGGTCCTTTCACACAAGAGACCAGCACTTTATTCACTAAAAGGCTAATTTCCTACTAATTTACATGGGTAAGCTACTAATCTTCTGTGGGGATGCATCTAGAGGACTCCTCTAGTGCATTTACAACAGAAATTATATTACAAGAATGGTTACAATACAAAAATTGGGTGTCCAAATCGGAAAAATTTTGGGGCCCTTCTTTTTCTCTGCCTTGTGCTCTCTTTGCTCTGCAACACACAATAAATAAAGTCATCTCACCTATATCACTATTTCTTTTCTGTTTCCATCACAGCTTAAGATAAATAATAAGTTTATAAAAGGACCAGGTACTATGTTCCTTATACACTCTATGAGTGGGGACACAACACATGGTGTGAACAATCGAAAGACCAAGAACTTACTCCAAGTTTGGCACTAATCATTAAATCCTTCAATTCTAGATGGCTTCCTCTAACTTTGAAGCTACCCAAGAAGCATCCTTTGATTTTGAAGCTACCCACGAGGGCACTCGTTCCAAGATGACAATCGTGCCAGGGAGCATTTGTTCCCCATCACTATAAAGATCATGGATAGAGAGCATTATTTTTTTATGATGACTCAAGACTTTAGAATCTTTCATGAAATGCTAGGCATAGTGGATGTGTGACACAAGCTAGAATTGAAGCCTATTTAAAGCTTCCTATCTACAAAAGCCTATTTAAAGCTTCCTATCTACAAACCTGACTTTCAAAGATCCACCCATGTCATGAATACTTTGCATCCTATGCTTGATAAGCCATTAGTCCCTAAAGTTATGGTATTAGATTGCAATGGGGAATCTCAGACTATTCACTTCACACATGATTTGATCAAGACATCATTTTGTTGGACTGTGGATGGTCTCACAGACCTGAAAGAGGAATTCCATGAGGGGAAGGAAAGAACTTTCTTGGATAACAATAGAATCGATATTGAAGAAGAAGTGATACTTGTGCATCAACACTTCTATTTTCCCAATATGCATCGATATACAGCTCCATAGAAGGTGGTTGTACAATTGTTATATCATGCATTCAAGCAAATTGAGAACCAAATTAATCTGACCCCATACATTCAGCAACAGAGGCCCTAGTGGAGGAACTTGGCACTAGCTCAAAAGCAACCGTGCGAGGTGCAAGACGAGCTCGAGTGCTAGAAGCATCAAAAACCCCACAGTCCAAGAGAACACATGTACTTCTGAAGGTACCATTAACAACAACATCAACCATTACAAGAAGGGATCTCTCCACCGCGTTAGAGGACACACATGTTTATATGAGAGATCAAGTCAACCTTATGATTCAAGGCCACGAGTACCATGAGTCATGTAAACAAAGATCATCATGGGCATCAAAGACTGCATCTCAGCAAGAAAGGTATAAAGAATTGGGGTTAAATGATTCAAGTTCAAATGATGAATCATCCCAAGATCATGATACATTTAACACTGATATACTAGTGGATGAGCATGTGGGAGAAGAATGGGAGGAATCGGATCAAGTCTAGTAGTCAGCGAAAAAGGAAGATGAGCAAGGAGCACAAAGCCAGTCTATGAATGAAGCATCAATAGAAAGAGGACATATCATACAATTGAACGAGAAAACAAGAATAGCTCTCAAGGAAATGTCACCTCCCAAGTCCAGAAGTGTGGTACATCCAAAGATGGAACAAAACATCACTGAGGTACAAGATGAACAAGAATTGGTCCTACCTATCCGAGAGCTGTTAAACCATCACCCTTGGACGTGGTGGTCGACTCTCACAAAATGCCCTCTGAGGAAATACAAGAAACCACAAACCCCATCGAGAAGGCTGAACCAAGCATTCACTTGCATATTAGGTAGCCACATTAGGAAACATTACATCTGGCATAAGGCAAAGATGTGCAAACAAGTGAAAAACTAGTTATATAAAAAACATGGCTAAATGTAGATGTAAACCAACTAAAGCCTATAGTTAGAAGCACGATTTACATAGCCATAACTTCTTGAACCCTCTTGATGGATGAGAAGAAGGAAAAGGTAGAATGATGTGAAACAAGAAGTCAATTCCAGAGTATAAGTGAAGAGCTCTGAGCCAAGAATATAGCCATTCAAAAAGAACTCGCACAAAAAATATAAGATTTGGCAAAGAAAACGAAAGAATGCATTTGTGTCCAGGAGGAAAACGTGTTGCTAAAAGACAAGTTACAGGAAGTGACTACATCTGTCTCAGAACTTCAAGTCAAAGTGAAGACATTGAAAAAGCAACAAGAAATGTATGAAAGAGAAAAAATAAGGATGATCAATTGTAGTAAATTATTGAAAATAAGATTAAAGTGTATATGGATGAAGCCGAGAATCTGTATATGAGGAATAAAGCATTAATGAACTCTATTTTGTTAAATCAACCATTAGAAGCATTGAGGACACAAGATTATAGGAGTTGCAGGCAAGGTTGTCAATAATGGAAGATCAACTTAAAAAAGAGCAAATGAAACAAGCTGAATTAGAAACAAGATATAAAGCTGAAAATAAAACCTGGGAACTTAAGTGGAACAAAGGAGTACGCAAATACATGGATCAATGAAATGAGGATGCTGAGCAGCTAAAGAACATTTGTGAAGGAAAGGAAAAAGTTGAAAAAGAGCTCAAGGCTAGCACATTACACCATTAAGAGAAAGACGAGCTCATAGCAGAGCTTGGAGCATAGTTAGAATAGGCCAAGAACTTGGGGACACCAATAGTGCAACCATCGAAGATGGCTACTGATGAGACTGAGGTACGCCCTGTTTCTTCCCCAACCATTCATTCACCAATAAGGGAGACCGCTGTAGATGAATATGATGATCATCCAATGCCATATACTATAGAACTAAGTTAGAAAGAACGGGCACTACTAGTGTCTCGAATTACAAAAAAAATTGAAAATGAAGTAGTCAAAGTCATGAAAGAAGCCCAAATCAAAAGTAAAGATCTGGATGCTATACTAAAGCCCTTCAACCTCCCCTATGGAATAATGAAAGAGCAAACTCGAAGATACATCAAGAAGACCATGGGAAAGGATCCGGACGAGCAGCTCTATTTCAAAGCAACAACTTTTAATTATACTCATCAGGAGTTCGAAGTTGCCGATCCCATCTAGAGGAGAAAGCTTTTGGAGAAAAATCCAACATTGCGGGTGCATTGGCAGGAAGCACATATTTACTTCAAGTTAATCTAGCTTTTTTTCTTGTGCCATGTCGATGATACTGGCTTGAATTTTGGGACTTGCAAAGTCAAGGTAAACTGAATAAATAGTGGCTGAGTTTTCCCTTACTTTCAAGCCCGCCGCATAAGTATCTGCCCATGGAAGAGTACATGGCCATAATTTTGGCTATCCCGGTATGCAAAGGTTCCTGATCTAACAATCAAGCTAACAAGTAAAATACTCAGCATGACTCTAATAGTACTCAAAGTCTTCAAGCACGTAGAACGTACCTTTTTGAATATTATTGGCATTAATCAGGGAATAGATATTTTGATATTTGATGTTTGTGTCATGCCGAGTAGACTAACTATTATGGATTACTACTCAAGGATAATGTTTTTACCTCACTACAACATATGAGGGGCATACTGACGTTGCATATACCAACGGTCACACTCGGCGTCGGTATGGGCATTGGAAAATGTCACTTAGAGATACTGACGGTCAAGTGACCGTCGGTATGACCGTTTTAGACGGATCGTCGGTGTGGCCCGTAGCTGTCGGTATGGGTATCGGTATGGACGTGGGTATATGCGTCAATATGAGCATCAGTATAAGCATCGGTAATTTACTAGAAGTTACCAACACCCATATCGACGCATATACCGAGGCCGAGTTTTAAACATACAGCAAACTCGAGAGCAAAACTTCACATTTTTGCGCGTGTTTGAATACTGTTGGTCTTCTATCGAACTTGCACGTGCGAACCGAATTGCGACCTGCATTGTCTTGTGCACACACACACACACAGATCTCTCTCTCTACACACACACACTCTCTCTCGGCTTAGATCTCACATCTTGGTAAGTGATGCTCATACTGTTAGCATTTGTGTTTCTCTATGTTTTACGTTTTATAATTTCTCTTTTCTTTGATTTTGCAAAAGTTCTTTGGCGTCGATTGTTTGGAATTGGACGATAGGCGACATACATTATGCTTTGACGACAACGATCCAAAAGAGGGACATAATTGTAAGTGATTGTTTTATTCTCTACTGATAGAGAGAGGAGAGAGAGAAAGAGAGAGAGAGATGAGAGAGAGAGATGAGAGAGAGAGAAAAAGAGAGAAAGAAGAGAGAGAGAGAAAGAGAGAGAGAGAGAACGAGAGAGAGGAGAGAGAGAGAGAGAGAAAGTGAGAGATAAGGAATAATGAAAGAAAGGAAGATAGAGATGGGAAAATAGAGCATACATACACACACATACACACATATTTACACATGCATACATACACACATGCATGCTTACATACACACACCTATACACACATGCATGCTTACATTCGCACACATATACACACATGCATGCATACACACACATACAAATTTAAACACATACGTACATACACACATGCATACACACATACATACACACACATATATACACATATGCATACATACACATACACACACACATATACACATACATACATATACACACACATATATACACACATGCATGCATACATACACACACATATACACACATGCATGCATACACACATATACACATATACACACATGCATACATTCACACACACATGCATACACACATACATACACACACACATACACATATGTATACACACATACATATACACATATACACACATGCATGCATACATACACACACATACACATACACACACATGCATGCATACATACACACACATGTACACATGCATACATACACACATATATATACACATGCATACATACACACATGCATGTATATATATACACACACATGTACACACATGCATACATACACACACATATGTACATACATACTCATATACTCACACATGCATACAAAGACACACATGCACATATACACACATGCATACATTCACACACACATACATACACACATGCACATATATACACACACATAAGCATGTTGAGCATAAGTCATATGTGAACAACTCTTGTAAATATATTGAGGTTAACTCAACATAAATCTAAAAGGGAAAGCTTGAGAGAATCTCGTAACATCATGAGTTGTAACTCACAACAACCAAGTGATTCGAATCAAATTAATTAGGAGCCTAAAAAATAGGATCACTTTTAAGCGGCAGATTCCAAATTCAAATTTGAATTCATCTATAAAAACTCATGATTTTTAGTCACTGAAGGCAAAGCAGAAGAAGGATACATTGAGCTTCAAGATTGTGGACACACCTTGTCCACACATGTATGAGTAAGCCTACAGCATCTCCTTTGTATCATACATTCAATAAAATATACATTTGTTTCAGATTATGCAACTATCTCATGCTCACTACTACCTACTACTATACTCTCATTTTTTGTGAATTTGTTTTGAGGTGTTCTCTATGTATACTTAATCTTTTGCTTTGATTCAACTTGCTACATGTAGCTTAGACCTTCTAGCTCAATGCTATAAAATTTCATGTCATTTGGTTTAGGGATCTACGAGATACATTCATTATAGTCTACCTATGTCTGTTGTCTGTCATCTTCCTAAAATGTCAAGATTACACCCCTAACTTCTTAAGATTAGTTCTCTTAGTCATTACATTCTCCCCTCGTGCACTTATTTACTATCTTGTTGGAAGCCCAATACAAAGTAGCTTGTAGCAATTGCTAGAAGATTCTTATGGGGACGCTCTAATGATTGTCCTAGGGTGCCTAAAGTTGCTTGGGAAACTCTGAGTAGAAAGAGGGAGGAAGGGTGTCTGGGTATGATGTACCCTAAGAGAATGGCTAGCTTGATGTTTACCAAGTGTAATAACAGCTTATAGGATATCATGTGTGTACCTAAGCTTGATGTCTACCAAGTGTAATAACAGCTTATAGGATTTTTTATTAATCACCCATCCCCATCTTTTCTCAAAATAGACTTTAAAATCCAAGGAGTCTAAAAATGATACTATCTCAAATAATCTGAGAGCCTTTGCTACTAATGCATTTAGGAATTAAGTTTTTGGTGGACTTAAAAGAGGTCTTTGTGTGATTAATAATAGATCCATTAGCAAGAGCACCACAAGCTAAGAGGTAGTCTTCATATCTTAGTCTCTCTTGAAGATCCAAGACCCTCTAACTAAAAATAGGCTCATTGGAGAATTCGCCCCTAATGTCCATCTCTTTAATAACCATCATTCTTCTTTTGTATCTAATCTCCTAAGCCTTCTTCCTGTAGTACGTGAAAGTCTTTCGGATGTCTAAAACAGCCTTTTCCCAAGCCATTATAGGAGATCTCATTCTACTAAAATGAAGCTTGATAATTTCCTTAGTTTTATTTTTCAATGACACAAGGAACCTTGAGGAGGTATGCATCCATATGGGGCCACCTACCCTAAAGAAGGGATAGTTTTCAAAGAATCTGCTGACAAAGAGGACATGACCCAATATAAGAAGAGTTTGGTCAATGTTGTATAATTAATGGGTTCAAAAAGTTGAACATATGGATTCTAAAGGTTAGAACATGATGTATGTTTGCCTTGGTCTAGCCCATCAATTACCCTTGGAATATGCCTTGATCCTTTAGGTGAAAACCTTGGTTTTAATCCTTGATATATTTATTCATATGAGCTCCCAATTGAATGGTTGTAACCTTAGGCTTGATTTATCCTAATGTGTGGGAAACTTAGTCTTGGGAGAAGCTTCTCTAGGATCCACCTTGTGTGTATGTGAGAGAAGAATCCTCATTTGATTTACAAGGCATTTGATACACCTTGGGAAATTAGAAGGCATGTCATGACCCTCGTGAAAGTGTCCACATGAGGGACACTTGGCCAATCCCAAAGGCATGCACCCCTTGACCTAGAGGTATATATATGGGTGGTAGAAGTGTTAGTTATGTAACATTGGCCTCAGAGCTACAAGTTTGATGCCAACTATTACTTTTGCGAGTTAGTTGTTTTGCATTGTATTCTAGCTGATGGGATGCTCCATTTGATTATTTTATTTCATTCTAGAGCTAAAATTCATGTCTAAGCATGCCATCTCACTACGTGAGATCCACCTCAAAGTAAGGACAAGAGCTTAAGCGAGTGTGTACGTGTGAGATGGTCGTCAGCCTACCCACATGTAAGATATGTGTGAATCGATGGAAGAAGCACCCTTGCGGTAGCTCCTTGACATTATAAACAACACGAAGATTTCATGCGCATATGCGATTAGAAATCTATACATCCAAGCTCGAGGTAAGTTTTATATCTTCATCCATGCACAGAGGGGCCAAGTGCCCATCCGGCTACTACCCACAAAGAATGCTGCCCACCTGGATGAGAAGGTTCTCTTTCTTCGTGCAAGATAGCAGCTAAGGAGGAGTTTTACTTTCCTTTCTCAAATGAAGGAAGCATTACCTATGGCATGAAACAATTCCATTGAGGACCCTCTTACTTCACTTTTATTGTGAAAATAGAATGGACTAGAGGGAAATCCAATTCAGATTTCAATTGGAAGAATGGATTATCATCAATCCATAAGTTATTTCATATTTCTTTTGCTTACCTTCTTTAGCATGTGATTTGATATTTATTTGCATATATAAAGGAATGATCACAAGCAATGCATATATGCATATATCTTGCATGAACATGGAAAGTAAAATCCATATATGGATTATGTAATGAGAAATTTGCATTAGATATCCATTGAACACATCTCATAAGCGATGTGGCGAACATAAAAAGGGTTTCATATGTTAATGAATATATGCATTTAGGAATCCTTAAAAGTTCTTTTTGAGGTTAAATGTTTACATGGGCATACAAGTAAGTATGAAAATTCCCATCAACAATGGTGAAGTAAAATGACCCAAGTTTCTAACCTCAAAAGGATTAATGCATGGATGAAGGTATATTAGATGTAAGCACTATTTTTGACATGCTCATTTTCATCTGTTTCTTGGCCATGTTAGATTAATACATGAAGGAATTCATTGTAAATAAAGTAGGTGAGATCCACATGAACTTAAAATAATGCATGAATTTACTTACTTGAGTTCTACACTTAAGGCATAGAAGAATAAACAAGGCTTTTTCATTAACATAGAAGGGCCACACCACATGAAAGTTGTTACAAAATGGACATGGAATGTCCATCTACCATGGCATGAACTTGAATGGAAAATGGAGGCATGCAATCAGCATAGTTTTTTGCACTTAAATGGAGTTCCATATGTGAATTCCATGCATGCTTTAAAGAGGGGTTCAATATTTGGACCTTATGCATGCTAAACATCTCCAAGAAAAGATGTATATGTTTGGCATACACTATGTATGCATGGATTGAATCACATATGCTTGGGTTCAAAGTTCTATAAGTTTAAGGTTTAGGACATAAAAATTGACTTCTTCATATGAAGTCAAAAGCATAAATTTTAATGGTGTGTCAAGAATATGAGACAGAACACCATTAACTTTTATGCTTTTTATATCTTGGCTTAATCCAAAAGCCAACAAAATTTAACAAAGACAGAGAAACTTTAAGCTTTCAAGTGTTATATATGGATTCTCAAGTTCCATAAGTACCGATGGCATGCCTAATCAACAAGGCCAAGGAATTCGGCTACAAGCAAGCACTGTTTCTCTTCTTATTTAGTGATAATAAAAATTTGGATTCAAGAGGGAAACTAGAAGCCCACATGAAACCCTATGCACACTCATGGGTTAATCTTTCATAATCATGATAGATGTGAAGAAGTTCATAGACCTTCAGAACTTCAATGTCTAATCGTTGAGGACAATGATCACACTAAAAGGAGGAACAAAATGTCTTAAAATAACATGTTAGGGGAAAAATTGTAGAAATATCTTACTCTTTTGAAGTGTTCATCTCCTCCCCAATAAGTTTCTCCCTTTATTCACAAGTGATATGATCCACTTGGAACTTTAGCAAAGTTGCTCTTAGACTATACTTTTGGAGAAAAGGAAAAGTAAAGGGTTTTAAGATACCCTAAAAACCACTACTCCAAAATATATCCTATGAACAAGAAACAACTTTCCACTATAGTTACTAATATGACTAGCTGTCTAAGTCAATGATCAGCCTATTACTATTTTCTTTAAGATAGATGCACAACTATGTCAAAAGATAATATCTAGTATAAAAATACTAGCTCTATTATCATATGACATAGACAAGGATACTTTCTCTTGCATCAAATTAAAGAAATAGTTATATGAAGCCTAAGTCTTCAAAGTCTTATCATGAATAAATCAAGACTTAGTAAGAGTACAACTCACAAAGGTTTTGATGATACTATGAGTAACAAAGTTTCCATGATAAGAATAAAATGGAAAAAACCTTCTTAGCAATTAATCCTTGAGTAAGAGCTGAAATTATCTACACTAAGATGAGATTGTAAAGCGGATGGTATGGAAAGTCTAGGTTTACAGTATCACTTATATGGGTTCAAATGTATGGGACACTGAACTTAAAGATAATAGAAGTTTAAGCTCAAGGATATTTGAGAGGTTGTTCAATCAAGAATTGAGCATAAATGAAACTCTGATTTGGATAGGAAATTAAATGAACATAAATTTCCTACAGTTTCAAGGATGAAAACTCTCGAAAGGGGAGAAGAAAGGTATCATTATTATGATAGTTCCAAATAAAAGACGCATTGCGTAACTCTTTCATACAAAGGTTAAGGAGTACATATGTTATTAGGTACCTAACTATGTTTAAGTTAAATCTCAAACAAGAATCAAATATGCAAGAAGGGAATTCATTGAAGAATTCCAATTTGGCAAGTAAATTAAGATAAGCTAACCAAAGATTTGAAGCATATCTAGTGTAGGGTACTTGAAAATGGATAAATATTGACCCAAACTTTGGATGATTTAGCATGACAACTTGCTTAAGTCAAAGGGATGACATATAATTGTTGATCCCTCAAAAGAAGAATGATTAAAGGTTGAGATAACATCAACAAAATGTTGAAAATTTAAGCGAGGACATAAACTCATGAAGGTATGAGTTAAAGATCCCAAGAAAATCCCATGGGTAAATATCATTGAAAAAGGGATCTAAAGGAGAAAAGATTTGATCTTATCTCATGTTAAATTAGCTAGGGGAATATTTTAAAAGCCTGCACCTAACTTGGTCAAATATATAAAGCCCTTCCTACATTGGTCAAAAAGATCAAAACCTTAAATAGTTTGATAAATCATACCAAGGAAAGCTTAAAAATTCATTAAAAAAATATATCTTTGAATTAAGTGGGATGAAATTTAGAAACCATTAGTCTTTCTTCTCATAAATATGCTTCCAGGGAATTTCGAGATGGAATTCATGATCATACCAAATGATCTAAGAGCATTCAAAGAAGGTGGAAAGATTAAGAATGTTGTTCTAGGGATTGGAGAAAGAACCTGCTAGTATGGGATACTGGGAACTAACTCCCATTGAGGATTTTCTCTCATGGCTAAAGAGGAAATAGAATCAAGATCTGATAGGGAACATCCCAATATGCCTTAGAGGTAAGACCATTTAGGATAAGGTCTTAGGTTCATAAAGAGATACAGAGAATTGCCCATCTAAACCATATGAATACACTTGAATACATAGGCAACTTGAAGATAATGAGCAAAAAAACTTGAGGGAGTTTTTGAGTTGAGCTTCAAAAGTAAAAAGCTTGCATAAAGACAAGCACGTTCAAGTATAAGTCATTGAAGAATAGAATGATTTGTAAAAGATCATCTTCTAAATCTTTGGGGGATGAGAAAAAGTGATTTAGGAACATTTAAACTAAGTTCCTAGAAGGGTCACGGATATGATGCCAAAAAAAGAGGTATCTTTTTAATAAGACTTTGGAACTTAAAGCTTGAATCATTTAACTTCACTCAATAGATAGAAGAATTAGGAACAAAGTATCTTGATGGCTTGATAAGTATTGTTCCTGAATTAGTTTGAGGACTGGAAGAAATTGGTAAAGACAAATGATTTGTTCCTCTTTAAAAAGCTTTGGTGACCTTTGAGGTTAGTATACCTAACTATCTAAGGTATGAACCACATGGGTTAAAGATAGTAGTGATTTTCTTTGGAAGAATTTCAAAGCTAAGACAAACAAAGAGTTGGGCAGAGACATAGAAGAAAGGCTTACCAACTAATTCTAATTCCTAAAATAAATGATTTTAGTCATTGGATCACTAAAATCTTGAAGTTCATAGATTTTCGGAAAGGATTAAGCAATGCAAGAACAAAGGTATGTTCTAAGGATTAATCTAGGAAAAATCAAGGATGATCAAGATAAGGATCCACTAATAGAAATGAAGTTTCAAAATTGGGTGTAGTATCTATCATTAAGAATACTTGCACTTTGGTTTCAAGAAAAGTTGGATGACTAATATAAGTCCACCTAAGTTGCCAAAGAATGAGAAGATAGTTCTTCTCATTTTATTGAGAGTGTTTTGTGAGGGACTCAATAGACCCACTTTCTTGAGTTCATACCTTTTGGTAAAGTCACACAAAACAAAAATAAAGGATATTTGTATTTGTAGAAGGATTAGAAGAGAATAAGTTAAGATTCCTCTCCTTTCTATTGAAAGTGAAGAGATACGAAGAAAAAGAAGAGAAAAAGGTAAAAAAGAAAAAAGAGCTATGTATTAATGTCGGATGCTCGTGGGCTATTCAACTAAGTGGTGAAGCTCTTATTTTTTTGAATCTTTTCTCTTTTGTTTAAGTTTATGCTCTTGGAAGTTGGCGGCCTTTTTTGTCTAGGGAAAGTCTCTCTTCATCTAAAGAATAGAAAGTTGTTAGTGGTTTTGGGGGGGGGGGGGGGGGGGGGGTTGGTCTTTAAGATGTCGTCCCTTATTCCCTCGTTTGTCCTTAGCAATGTGGCTCCCCCTAGTCCACGTGCCCCCTTGAGATGGATTCCATCCCAACGGACATCGCACCACCGGTGGTCTCTTTGTGCAAGGAGTCTGTGGTGGAAAAGCAAGAAGAACTGATGAAAACTTGTCTGATCGCTCAATTGTTTGGCCCTAGGCCCCCTCTTGAAAGTGTGAGAACTTGGCGTCCCAAGTAGTGGTTCTCGCGCGGCCTAATTGTCGGCAAATGTCAATTCCTGCCGGTGAATTACCTGCTTCTAGTATTTGAGAATGAAGAGATGGCATTCCAAGCCCTACAAGCCAGCTCCTGGCAAGTGGGCCGGTCCACCCTTTGCCTTTTTAAGTGGACCCCAGACTTTGTTCCGAACAGATCAAAGCCCCTTCGTTACCCACTTTGGGTGGAGCTTCCCAACCTACCTTACTTTTTGTATGGATTTCTTTGCGAAATCGTTTCACCGATCGGTCACCCGATGGCCTCAAGAGAGGATGCTGGGGGGTTAATCTACGATGGTGCTCAACATTCTTTCAATGCAAGATGGCACCCACAGATCTATGTTGAAACATACCTGAACCAGGTCCTTCCCTTGAAAATCTCCATAAACTATGGAGATGGTAAGACCTGGACACAAGAGGTTACTTACAAGAATTTGTCAAACGCGTGCTTCTAGTGCGGGCATCAAGGTCATAGGATCAAAAACTGCCCCCTGAAGAAAAGTACCATTAAAAACAAGCTTAAACCAGATGGGACCCTGGATCCTTTCCCCCAACATGACACTCAAGGTCATCCCCCTCCGATGGAGGAAGAAGAGGGAACTCGCGTTGCTGAGATGGATTCAGAAGGATTCACTGAAGTAAGACGTAGGAGGAAAGTTAGCCCTCGAAGATCAACAGCAAGGAACACTACGACAATTTCTCCCTCGAATAACATGTACTATAACTTAGAAAAGGAGATTAATGAGGTCGACTTCCCAAGGGACAACCTCTATGAAGAAGACCCCACTGATAATACCCTTGGGTGCTCTATCAGCAAAGAAGACAACCAAGAAGGATACACCAAGAGTAAAGAGGAAGGCTTCACTACTAGCAATGAAGACAACCCAGACAGAGAAAGCTCCTCTCTTGCTCCTACCCTCCGGTATGCTTTCCAAGATTACCGCAACAAAAGTCAAAGCTTAAGGGTAAACAACCTTCAGGCATGCCTTGGAAGAGCCCCTCAAGAGTAGGATCCTAAGTCAAGAAGTTGGGAGGAAAAAGAAGAGCACAAGAAGAAAAAAGATCGCGTCCCTCCCCTCAAAGAGGGCAACCATCAATAATGAAATTCACATCACTAAATGTCAGGGGTCTATCTGACCCGTCAAGAGCAGCGATTCTTGGCCAGTGGTTCAATGACAAGTGCCTCAACCCTGACTTTATCTGCTTACAAGAGATTAAAATCGACGGAGAGGATCTCCACAAACGGCTTAAATGCATTTCTCCGAACCACCTTTGGTTCTCCACTTCTCACCCCTGGGGGACAAGGGGTGCTGCTATCAGTATTAGTCACTCCTTGTCCGGCAATGTGACCTCGACTTTTGAAGATCGGAATCATCATTGGATTGCTACCTCTATCGGGTCCCCTTCCCAATTCAATATGGTCTCAATTTATGCCCCTAATGGAGAAGTAGATAGAATGGATACTTGGGCCTCCATAGACTCCCTTTCACATAATGTTCTGATTTGTGGGGACTTCAACATGGTTGAGTTTCCTGAGGAGCGATGGAATAACAAAGGAAGAATTATTGACGGTCAGGAGAAAGAGATACGGGATAAAATCAAGCTCCATCTTGACCTGGTCGAGGTGAAAGACATGAAGGGGTTCTCCTAGTCAAATCTCCAATTGGAGGACTCTTTGAGGAAAGCAAGACTTGATAGATGTTACATCGATCAAAACACCATCCTTCAGTGGGGTATTCCTTCGATTTCCCAACACATGGACCTGACTATCTCGGACCACTACCCGATTACTCTGTCTTTCGAACTGATTCCCATGGTCCAGAAAGCCCCTTAGTTTCATGCTTGTTAGACATCATTTTCCCTCCCCTCTGTCCACCAAGAAATTACTGAAGTGTGGGCAAAAGCCTTTGCCTACTATAATGAACCAGCTAAATGTTGGAGAAACGCAGTGGAAAGGACTCAAAAAATTCTGATCAGGACTCAAAAGGCCATAAGAGATATCCGAAAAAAAAGAAGAGAAACGGTGTACCGGAGGCTCTCATAGCTTGAAGAAGAGGTGAATAAAGGTAAGATACATTGCCAACAAGGTCTTTTGAAAATCAGGGGAAGACTAAGATTAGAGGAGGAGGTTCATAGGAAAAATCTGCAAATTTTCTTCAAAGATTGGTGGGCGGGGAAGGCCGACAAACCATCGAAAGAGATGTGTAACATCCTCAAAAGGAAACAAGCTAGGGAATCCATCCCCCTATTGGTAGATAACAATAGAACCGAATTATCATGGAAGTTGAAAATAGATCTATCATCATCGAGCACTTTACCAATCTTCTCGGGGTCTCGAGTCCTCCTTCCCCCCACAGGCACGACTCCATGGCAACCATCTCAAGGGTTTCTCAATCTAGAATCCCACAGAACATGATTGCTCTACTGGATGCTAACATTTCTGAGAATGAAATTATTGAGGTTATTGATGCCCTTCCCAATGGGAAAAGTCCAGGTCCTGATGGTCTCACCAATGAGTTTTTCAAGTCCTTCAAACATGAGGTGGCCACCGCACTGCGTTTGGTGTGGCAAGAGGCTCTCTCCTTCGGTGCCCTCCCTGAGTGTCTTAATAATGGTGTCATCAAGTTAATCCACAAAAGGGGAGATAAGAACAAAATTGAAAATTGGCGTCCGAGGCTCCAAACAGGATACAAGATAATTGCAAAAGTTATCGCCAACAGAATCTCTTGTCATCTAAAGTCATGGTTATGTGAGGACCAGAAAGGTTTTATCAAAGGTAGATCTATACTTGAAGCAATTGTCGATATTTGGGAAGGCCTTGCTTTTGCTGAGGAGTCTGCTCAAGATCTAGTATTCATTAAGATCGACTTCAACAAAGCATATGATAGATTGGAATGGGACTTTATTCTTCAATCATTGAAAGACCTTGGATGTAGCCAAAAGTTCACGAAGATGGTTCCACTCTTCTTGGAAACGCTTCAACTAAAATAAATATCAACGGTAAGCTCTCTGAGCCCATTCATTTAAAAAGATCAATCAGGCAAGGCTGCCCTCTGGCTCCATTACTTTTCGCTATCGCCTCGAATGGACTCAGTCACCTATTAAAGCATCACATGGACGCTGGCAATCTCAAGGGTCTTTCCCTACCTCTAAATCACGGCCAAATGATTGCAAGACTTTTTGTTGATGACATGAATGTCTTTGTGCATAACGATATAAACAATATTGAGGTGTTTTGGTGGTGCCTCAACACCTTTTGTGTGGCATCAGGTTCAAAAATCAACCACGCTAAAACTGCTTTTAGAGCAATCAGCGGACCTACTCTCCAATTGTTGGTGGATCAGGGGTGTCAAGTTATCCCTAGAGGTCAAGTCTTTCATCTCCTTGGCATTCCGATGGGTTTCCACATCTTAATGGACCAACGCTGGAACTGGGTGCTATCCAAGCTGGATAGCAAGCTGAATCATTGGAAAGGTATGCAAGTCAACTTGGCAAGGCATGCTATGGGTGTTAACACATTTATGTTGTCTACAATCATTTACTTTATCTCATGTTGGAGACCTAAGGAGAAAGACTTGGACAAAGTGGAAAGAATCTGTAGAAACTTCCTTTGGACTGGGGACCCCAACAGTAGGGGGATTCCCAAAATCAAACGGGAAACTTGCATTAGCCCTAAAGACTCAGGGGGCTTGGGAATTTTGGATATCGTTGGGTTGGCTGACAAGCTAGCGGCAAAGTGGATTATCAAGGCTTGGAGCAATAGAGAGTCCTCTTGGGCTAAATTGATCTTCAGAAACACGGAAGACCTTACCTTAGTTGGCCATCCTAGCTGGAAGGACATAGGGATTCTCACGCTTTTGTTCTCCCCCCATCCGGTGTCCCCTAAAGACTCTAGCCTCGTGTGTTCCTTATGGAAGAATTGGAACAAGGCCAAACAGTTCATCAGAATCAGTGACGAGTGGAACTGGGCAGCTGGGATAAGACAAAATGACTGTATCTGGTTCCCGATCAATGGCATTAGGGGGTGGAGTCTTGGAACCTCCAAACTGCAAAGCGGTTATGGAACAAGGGGTTCAAAGAGTGGAAACATCTTTGGAAACAAGAGACGAGCCAGTGGATTAGGTTCGAAGACTTGGATCCGAGACTTAGAGTTACCATTGAGGAATGGACTCTACTTCAAAGCAAGTGTTTAGCATGGGACCGCTCAACTACCCGCCTTCTCTGCTGTCAGGATCTTCCTTGCTTGGAGGGCCTCAAATGGAGTAATGGTAGGAAGCTATCCAGAACCCCCAACTTCAAAGAGAACTTAGATTTTCACCACACTCTTAACAAGAGATGGTACCATTCTTGGACCAAGCTTCGGTGGGAACTAAAATTCATGTCTATTCGGCAGCCCCTAATTGAGGTCAAAAAGTCTGTTCTCATGTGGCAGATCTTCCATAAAGGTATCTGGTCCAATGCAAGGGCTAACAAAATCTGTGGTGTGCCACCATGGTGCAAGTGTTGTCATCGATGCATCGAAGATTTAGCTCACCTGTTCTTTGATTGCCCCAAGTCCCATGTTATCTGGCGTCATGTGACCCGAGTATTGAGACTCACGAACCAAATCAATTGGCAACAGGCGATGTTGGGTGAGGTGATCAGCTACTCAGCGAGGCTGTGGAATGCCATCAAGGGGTGAGACTCTCTAGAAGATTTGGAGGGAGGGATGTGCGGTCAATTTTGGCCAAACTCCTAAGGAATGGTCGATCGAGAAATCCTTGCTTCTTCTTGGTAAAAGAATCTCGTGAGATAATAGATCTCCACTGTTTAGACATCACTGTATTTATCTCCTCGAAAACAACAAGTTGAAACCCAAATGGGTCCCACATGGGGGGTGATGATAGATTTATCTGCCTCATTTGTAATGCCCTCTAGCTTGCCATACTCCTCCCCTGCATTGTGGGATTTGGGGGGTCCCATGGGCACTAGTCCCATTCACTTGTAACTTTTTTTCTTTATTTTAATTAAAGTCCGAGAGATTAGGCTAAGGCCGAACTTCCTTTTATTAAAAAAAAAAGTAAAAGAGGGGCCAAGTTCCACTTATGAGCAGCCTTTTTCAAAGTAGAGGGGCCAATGGGTTCAATAATATCAGCAATACCTTTCAAAACTGTTTGGACACCTGACTGAGGAAGTGGTGGAGTGGAGGAGTGGCTTTGAATGTGCCTAGGGTTTTGGGCTTTTGAAGGCGCGCCTTCTCTCCCCCCGCGGAGGGGAGGGTTCTTCGACTTTGCTCTCGTCACCTGTCCCCCTCGCAGTGAGGGGGACCTTCTTTCGTCCTGCTCTCTCGTCTGGTGTCTCCTCTGGAGTGTGCTGGTCATCAGGGTGTTGACATGGCTTTACATGAGGCTCTGCCTGACGGTCTGCTTGGCTCTAAAGTTGGAGGTAATAATAGTTGTCTTAATACTATGATTAATCCAGTTTTCGAAGGTCTCGTAGGATCTGTTTCTGCGTCGGGAGCTATGAAGAAGCTCGAGGAGGTTGATGGTGCGCAGACCGAGAGTGTCATGTATAATCAACAACCTGTGCAAGGTATCGCGTCCTACGCTAAAGTATTGCAGAGTCAGCAGCAAGGGTATTATTCTATGTTCTCTAATCAAGAGGCAACAGGTAATCTTTTTCCGCAATCTTTGTTCATTGATTCTAAAGGTAAAGGAAAGATCATGGAAGGCAATGGGATAGGTTGTTCCTCTCCTGATAAGGGGAGTGTGCATACCCTTGACATTGATCAGGATTTGAATGATCAGGATGATTGCACCCTGATCATTGAGAGCTCAGCTCTTAACAAATGGAATGTTCATCTTGAAGATAAGGTTGTGATTGCTCATTGTCATGGGCCTCGGCCAGCGCAGGAACTGCTAAAAAATTGGATGAGAGTGAATTGGGAAAGTAAAGGGCTTTTTGCCAAACATGTCCAATTTCTGCCTAACAATTTCTTTCTCTTCTTTTTTGATGATGTGAGTAGTGCTCTGAAAGTCATTGCTGAAGGTCATTGGATTATAAGAAATACTCCTATCTCCTTTTATAAGTGGTACCCTGGCTTTAATCCTAGAAGTAACAAGCCGACTAAAGTTCCTGTCTGGGTTGAATTTCCGGATTTTCCTATGGAATTTTATCCATGGCTTGATAAACTTGGAGCTCTCATTGGGAAGGTTTTAGGCCAAAAACAATAAAAAAGAGTTTAATCCCAAATGGGAACCCCAGCTGCTTATAGAGGTGGACATCTCCAAAAATATTAAAAATGAGTTGATTATTAAAAACTCTGAGGGGTTTAGGCTGCATGCTCAAAAAGTTTTTTACAGGAATTTGCCAAATGCGTGTTTTAATTGCTATAAACAAGGTCATTTAATAAAGGATTGTCCTTTGCTTGGAAAAAATCAGTCTATAAACAGTACTGGAGGTGAAGGGGTCTCAAATGCTGCAGATAATAATAATAGAACTCCTCCCAAAGAGGATCTAGGTTTCAAAAAGGTTCCTGTTAAAAAGAAAAAAACCCCTAGCTCGGGTATCAGATCGGAACCATTATATAAAGGTGTTTTTAACCCTTATCAGATTCTAGATGACCCCATCAACGACGAATATTTTCCCTCGACTTCTGATGGGCAGTTGGTAAATAAAAAGCAGGGAAGTAAAAGTTTTGAAGTCAACCCACACAGTTCAAGCACTGGAGTTATGGAGAAGCTAAATTCTCAGGTAAGTAAATCTAACTTGGGACCTCATAAAGATATTGGAAATAGAGGGACCATTGATAAGGATTCGGTAAGTAAACCTAATGTGGAATCCACCCCTATTGAGGTGTTTTCTGAAGAGGACTCTCTAAGTAATTGTGATGACATGTTTTTGGATCAAATTAATAAATTTGATGAGATTAATACTGAACAGGTGGGTTCTGGTCCCTCCTCAGACCAAGATGTGCTTATGACAAATGTGATGTCCCCTAACACTAAAGGTAAAAATAAGACTAAAAGAAAAGATATGGTCAGGAACTCGGTTTCGGCAGTTAAACCTGGTAAGAACCTAAAAAAGTAAGTCGTCCTCCTTTCTTTTGTCCATGGATTGTATAAAGTTGATCTCTCTTAACACTAAAGGGCTCTCTGATCCTGTCAGGAGCAAGTCTATTAATAGTTGGCTCAGAGATTCTTCTCTTGTTCCTAACTTTATCTGTTTGCAGGAGCTGAAGTTGGGGGGTTCCTCCCTTTTGTCGAATTTAAAAATTGTTTCGAACTGTCACCATTGGGTGCATACTGATCACAGTGGTAAAGGTGGTGCAGCCATTGGGGTGTCTAATGGTCTGTGTCATCTTATTGAAGAGGTGTATAAGAGTAAGACTAACCAGTGGGTTGCTGTTAAATGTAAAGAGCCTCTTAACTTTACTGTTGTTTGTGTTTATGCTGCTAATCAGGCTTCTCAAAGATCCAAATGCTGGGAAGAAATTAATAAAATTAATGATGATATTCTGTTGGCAGGTGACTTCAACATGGTCACTAACCTTGGTGACAGGATTGGTAATTGTGATAATATTATCTCTGGTGGTGAGAGGCATAGTTGGTTTAATCTGGTCAACAATCACAATCTGTTGGATCTCTCTGTTAACACAGGTCACACTTGGAACAACAGAAATCATGTTAATTTTCTTTCTGCCAGATTGGACAGATTTTACATGCATGCTGGTAGGAGTAAAAACTTGTGGAATTTTAATTGTTCTATTGACCATTCCTTTGTTTTATCTGATCATTTGCCTTTGATTGTGAATCTTTTCAATAACAACCCATCGTATCGGGCAGGATGGCCTCACATGGACTCCTCCCTGTTTAAAATTCCTATTGTGAAGGAAAAAGTTTCTGATATTCTGAACTTTCATTTCAATGAGGGAAAGTCTCCTTTTGTGGCTTGGGAAGAGGCTGTTAGAGAAATTCAAAATACTCTTAAGTACTTCAAGAATAAAGCTAAAAATATTAGGTATGAGAGAAGAATGATGATCTTGCAGGAAATAAATCTTTTTGAGTCCTCTAAGCTTGATTTGAATACCAAAAGGCTTAAAATCCTTGAGTTGCAGGAAAAGGTTAAGAAAGTTGATTACCTCCTAGCTAGAGGTGCCCTTGCCACGTCTCGGGAATTCTGGGCAGGAAAAGTTGACAAGCCTAATAAACACATGTTTGATCTCATGAGGAAAAAGAAGGCTAGGGATTTCATCCCCTTGCTCAAAGACAATAATGGTATCTTGGCTTCTAATATGAAAGATAACCTGGAGATTGCTCATAGGTTCTTTGCCAATGTATTCTCTATGCCTCCCAAGAGGGGGGAAGTTGTTTGGAGTGCAAGAGCTGCCATTGCCCTTTGTAGGAAGAAAATGGTTCCTCAGGGAATGGACTCCCTCCTAGACATGCCCCTCTCTGAGGGTGAGGTGAGAGAATCCATTAACAAATTGAAACATGGTAAATCTCCTGGTCATGATGGTTTGCCCTATGAATTTTTTCAGGAATTCAAGGAGTTGTTGGTGCCCATAATTCTCAAGATCTGGCAAGAAGCCTCTAGAAGGGGATTCCTTTCTCCTTTTATCAACACGGGGGTGATTAAGCTTTTACACAAGAAGGGTCCCAAAGATGACTTAAACAATTGGAGGCCCATCTCCTGTCTGACTTCTCTGTACAAAATTTTTGCTTCCATTTTGTCAGAAGGCTGAGTCCTTTAATGGATAGTATAATTCTGCCTGAGCAAAAAGGTTTCATTAAAGGGAGATTTATCTTGGACAACATCATCACCATTTGGGAAAGTCTTGAGTATTATAAAGAGCTTAATATTGACACCTACTTCTTCAAAATTGACTTTGATAAGGCCTATGACAGGATTGAATGGGATTTCATTCTCCAGTCCCTTCATGACATTGGTCTTGGCAAAAAGTTTATTAGATTTGTCAGTATTCTGTTTGGGAATGCTTTTTCTAAAGTTGCTATTAATGGCCATCTTTCTAACCCTTTCAAGTTGTGCAGGTCTATTAGACAAGGTTGTCCCCTGGCTCCCCTTCTTTTTGCTATTGCTAGTGATGCTTTGGGCTCGCTTGTCAAGACTAGCTTCAGTCAAGGGACCATCTCTGGTTTGGTCATTCCCCAAGCTAGCTCTCCCCTTGGTTTGCAGATGTTCGCAGATGACACTAATATGATGATGATTGCTGAAGAAAATTCTGCTTGCCAATTTCTTAAATGTCTTGACCTTTTCTGTTTTGCTAGTGGTTCTGTGGTCAACCATCAGAAAACTGGTTTTTTTTGCCACTGATAATAAGATTCCTGATTGTGTTGTTGCTGCAGGTTGTGATATCATCAAAAGAGGGAGTATATTCAGGCTTTTGGGCATTCCCATGGGCTTTGGCATATCTTATGAGCAAAGGTGGAATTGGGTGCTTGATAAATTTAGGGCCAAAATTTTTAAGTGGTCTGATGTGCAATCTAGTATTTCTCAGAGATCTTTTGTGTTAAAGCATTATATCCTTCCTTCCCTTACTTATTTTCTGTCTTGCTGGCAGCCTAGTAAAAAGCAGCTTGGCCAAGCCATCTCCCTTGCTAGAAAATTTTTGTGGGGTGGCTCTAAAATTCCCAAAGTTGCTTGGGATATTTGTTGTATGAGAAAAGCTGAAGGTGGGCTAGGTCTCATATGTCCTTCCAGAATGGCCACCCAAATGGCTGCTAAATGGATTTACAGATCTGTCTCCTCTACTGATTTTTGGGCCTGTCTAATTAAAAGAAATGTGTGTAAATTTAACATCAAGCTTAATAAAATTTGGGTCAACTGCTCTCTTTGGGATGTTATTGTTTCTCCTGTAGATTTTGTTCCCAAAGGTAGCCAGCTTATTTGCTCTTTTTGGAAAGCCTGGATGGCTGTGAAGGCTAAGTATAAATTGCCTATTTTCTTTACTCACAACCTGTCTTTCATAGCTCAAGACTCCATTTGGTATGGTTGGTTTAATTCTGTTCCCTCCTCTTCCCTTCCTATTAGATGGAATAAGTGCAGAAAAAAGGGATTCGTTCACTGGCAGGACTTGTTAATAGCAGGTAATGTTATTACTGAAACTGCCATTTCTGATATTGATGGCCTTTCTGTCCAATGTAAACAGGTTATCGCTAATCAGAAAGAAATTTTGAAGAAAAAGATTGAAGTGCACCTGTGGAGGAAGGAGATCTCCCTTCAAGACGTGGCCGAGGATATTCTTAAATCTTATAAAAAGAAGGGCAGAAGTATCAAAGAGATAACAGGGAAACTCAATCAAAAATGGGATCTTCAATGGTCCTCCTTACAGTGGAAGTACAGGTTCCAGTGTGCTTGGGCCTTCCCCTTCTCAAATAAGCAGGCCTGCCTGAATTGGCTCATTCTTCACAAAGGCATTTGGACAGGAAGTATTGCTAGGAAGTATAAAATTGATGCTGGTAATTGCAAGCTCTGTGGCAAGGAGGAGAACTTGGATCATTTGTTTGTCAATTGTAAATGGTCCTCCAGATTTTGGGTTGGAATTAGGTGCTACTGTCAAAGCCAAGGTCTAAATGCTCCTAATTGCAAAGATATCTTGCTGGGAGAAGCTGGTGGAATGGACATTCTGCTATGGCAGTTCTTCAGATTGCACGCTTTGTGGTTTATTTGGAAAACCAGGAACAGTGCCATTTTCAATAAGAATAGGAAGGATTACTTCTTTTCCTTTTTGTTGGGACTGAAGAAAATTTTCAATATCTGTGTTACCTCCAATTGCGATACTTGTTCGGAAGATAAAAACTCCTTTGTAATTATTAGGAATAATCACTATAAATTGTGGAAGAATAAACTCCTCCAGTTGTACTCTAAACCTAGGTTACAGATGATCACTATTCTTGATGATTATGTTAACCTTGTAAAGCTATGAGTCCCACCTTCTTTTTGGACTCTTGCTCCCCTGTTCCTGTATCAGACTTCCTGATAGTCTGATCGTCTGATTGTATCATCTTTCTTTTCCAGCATTAATTTTATATTTCCTGTTTTCTCAAAAAAAAAAAAATAATATCAGCAATAATAATATGGAAGAAGTCGTGTCCTACCGACCCCGTTGTCTCGTCTACATGAAAATGCGTACCCGTTACCACTATTTTTATGGTTGGTACGAACGAGTACATATTCTCCATGCTCCTCAATAAAGTAAACCTGAATTAAAGTAATTAAACTTGGATTGAAGTAATTTCAAAAGTAGAAACTTAGAAGAATGATTTGCAGGGTTTCATTTGATGGGTGTTTTATGGGAGACTAGCTAAAGAAAGTCTCCTTACGAAAGTCCGAATTCCCATATTTATCTATGGAGGACATTCGTAAGGATGAGTTTCCGAACGGAGGAGTCGATTTTCCTATAGAGGAGGACCTCCGTAAGGATGAGTTTCCTACGGATGAGTTGAGTTTCCTCTAGAGGAGGACCTCCGTAAGGATGAGTTTCCTACGGAAACTTGTCATTCAGGATCCATTTACCACAATTCTAAAGAAAATTTAAAGTGGAAGTATTTTTCTTTCAATAGGAGATTTGATCCTTTTTTCTTGTAGTTAAGCATGAAAATGAAAGCACGTATGCAGCGAAAACATCAGCAACGCCGCGTGATATATATAGAATCGCCATGCGCGGAGAGTAAGCCCTAGCTGCATGTACTACTACTCTGCTTCGTGGTACTAGCCT
Source organism: Ceratopteris richardii (assembly GCA_020310875.1). Taxonomy (NCBI): domain Eukaryota; kingdom Viridiplantae; phylum Streptophyta; class Polypodiopsida; order Polypodiales; family Pteridaceae; genus Ceratopteris; species Ceratopteris richardii. The sequence continues at coordinate 50,975,499 of CM035417.1, read as the reverse complement.
GCGGTCGCCCTTCGGGGTGCGGGCCTCCTTTAGTGCCCCTCTCCCCCTCGTTACGAGGGCGGTCTTGGCCCTGCTGTCGTCTCAGTTTGAGGGGCTCCCTTGTGGAGCTCTCTTGGTCTGCTTTTGTCGGGGCGCTGCTCTTGATCTTCGTTATGTCGTTACACGACGCCCTTAGGGATGGGATGGCGGGTCCTTCTTCTCTGCAGACAGAGTCGGGGGGCTTACTGACTGCGTTCAACCCCGTATTCAACTGTGGCGAAACCCTTACCCGTTCTGGTTCTGCGAATACCTCTGGATGTCATCCTGACGACAGTTTGCAGGTATTTGATAATCACTCGAATGCTCGACAAAGCACCAATGTCTTGTCGTATGTCGGTGCCCTACAAGTTCCTCAGCAAAATCACTATTCAATGTTCAACAATAATCAAGGATTGCCAGGTATTCACTCTACCTTTAGTAATAGCTGCGATAGAAAAGGAAAAGATAAGATGGTTGAGGGAGTCTCTGAGGAAAAAGGTGCTGCTCATTTTATTAATGTAGAAGAATTTGAAGAGGATAAGGATGAATGCACTCTTATAATTGAGAGTTCCTCCTTAGAATCATGGAATAATCACTTGTCTGAGAAGGTTGTGATTGGTCTTTGTCATGGTCCTCGGCCTGCTCTTGAAAATCTCAAGTACTGGATTAAAATAAACTGGGAAAGCAGAGGGTTATTTGTCAAACATATTCAATATCTCCCTAATAATTATTTTCTTTTCTTTTTTGAAGATGCTCATAATGCAATGCAGGTTATTGCAGAAGGGCACTGGATATTAAGGAATACTCCTATTTCATTCTTTAAGTGGCATCCTGGCTTTAATCCCAGGGGGACAAAACCCACCAAGGTTCCTGTTTGGGTAGAACTTCCTGACTTGCCTGTTGAATACTATCCCTGGCTTGAACAATTGGGCAATCTTATTGGTAAAGTCTTGGGACAGAAACCTAGAAATGGATTCAATCCTAAATGGGATCGTCAAATGCTTATTGAAGTTGATACGTCCAAACATATTAAATCTGTTCTTGTTCTTAAGAACTCAGAGGGTATGAAGTTGCATGAACAGAAGGTCTTGTATAGGAACTTACCTAATGCCTGTTTTAATTGTTATAAGCAAGGTCATTTGATCAGAGACTGCCCCAGCCTGATGGTAAATAATAACAAAGATATCAATAATGGTGATAATAAGAAGTCTGTTGTTAATAATACTAAAAATGAAGCTGCTACTTCTGATCAGTCGGTAAAAAAAAATTCTTTTAAAATTAAGAGGAAAAATACTAGTCTTGGGCAGAAACCTGAAATGTTGGTTAAAACTATTAGTAACCCTTATCAAGTTCTTAAAGAAGCTGATAATTCTGAAGCTGCAGGTGCAGGAAATATAAGCAAGGAAAGTTCTGGACGTATTTCTCCGGTTCAAAATGGTAACAATAATGAAGATTCAGGTTGGACTGTTGTTGGTAAAAGAGGTAGTAGCAAATCTTCTGGTATCCCCCCTACCTCTTATTGTATGGATGACGATATAGCTAATAATCCGAAATCCAGTGATGATATTTTTGTTGAGCAACTGAACAAAAGTGATGAAGGGTTATTGCAGGATGAATTAGAGGCTACCAATATGGATGTGATAATGGCATCTAACAGCCCTCTTGCTAAGGAAAAGACCAAATCCAAAAGAAAGGAGGTGGTAAGAAGTTCAATCTCGGCAGTCAAACCTCTCAAGAATCATAAAAAGTAATTTCTTTCCTTTTTCTGTCTTATGGATTGTCTCAAACTCATTTCCCTTAATACTAAAGGTCTGACAGACCCTGTCAGAAGTAAAATTCTTAATAAATGGTTAACTGATGCCTCCTTGAGGCCTGACTTTATTTGTCTTCAAGAAATTAAAAGTTATGGTTACCATCTTACTGCTAATCTAAATATGGTTAGCAGTTGTTCCTCTTGGTTTCATACCAACCACTGTGGTAAGGGTGGTGCTGCTATAGGAATCAATACCAGTCTGTGTAATTCGGTTGAAGAAGTTATGATTAGTAACACCAATCAATGGGTTGCTATCAAATGTAAAGAACCCTTGAATTTCACCATTGTCTGTGTTTATGCTGACAATTGTTCTTCTATCAGATCCAAGTGTTGGGAGGAGATTGGCAATCTCTCTGGAGATGTCATTCTCACTGGTGATTTCAACATGATCACCAACTCGGGAGACAGGAACGGTAACATAAATAACATTATTTCTGGCAATGAAAAAAATGTTTGGTTTAATATGATTCTTAAGCATAATCTCATTGACTTATCTATTAATACGGGGCATACCTGGAATAATAGGAATTATAGTAAGTTTTTATCTGCTAGACTTGACAGGATTTATATGAGTGCTAATAGGGCTCAGTCCTTTTGGAATTATCACTGTGTGGCTGACCCCTCCTTGCAGCTGTCTGATCATATTCCCTTAGTTGCTAAATTTATGAGTAATAACCCTAACTATAGAGCTGGCTGGCCTCACTTTGATATGTCCTTGATTAAAATTCCCATTGTGAAAGATCACATCAGACTTATTTTTAAGAAGCATTTTATTAAGGGATGTTCCCCTTTCAAAGCCTGGGAGGAGGCTATCAAAGAAGTGCAGTGTGCTCTTACCATGTATAAAAGAAAGGCTACTCTGTCTAGATATAAGAGAAGGATGATGATTATTAAGGAGATGGAGAATATGAAGAACTCTAAAACTCCTGACCAAATGAAAAAGCAGAAGATCCTTGAGTACCAGGAAAAAATTAGGCATGAAGATTATCTTCTTGCTCATGGTGCCCTTGTCATGTCCAGAGAATTTTGGGCTGGTAAAATGGATAAGCCTAACAAGAATATGTTTGATCTTATGAGAAAGAAAAAAACCAGGGACTTCATCCCCCTGGTTAAAAAAAGTAATGGTGATTTTGCTACTTCTTTAGAAGAAAACCTTCAGGAGGCTGTTAGCTTCTTTACCAATGTTTTCTCTGTTCCTCCCAAGAGAGGGGACCACATCTGGAGTGCAAGAGCTGCCATTGCCCAGAGAAGGAAGAAAATGGTTCCTCCTGGCTTGGTCTCCCTCCTTGATCTCCCCCTCTCTGCTGGTGAGGTTAGAGAAACCATTAGTAAATTGAGGCCTGGTAAGTCTCCTGGTCATGATGGTATTCCCAATGAATTTCTTCAAGAGTTCAAAGAAATTTTGGTGCCCATTATTCTTTGGATCTGGCAAGAAGCCATGAGAAGAGGAACTCTTTTTGCCTACATTAATACTGGTGTTATTAAGTTGATACACAAAAGAGGAACAAAAGAAGATCTTAATAACTGGAGACCTATCTCCTGTCTGACTTCTCTTTATAAAATCTTTGCCTCCTCCCTTGCTAGAAGGTTGAGTCCTTTGATGGATAGTATCATTCTTCCTGAACAGAAAGGTTTTATTAAAGGTAGGTTTATTCTTGATGCTATCATTTCCATTTGGGAAGGATATGAGTATACCAAGGAGATGAACATTGACACTTTTTTTTTCAAAATAGATTTTGACAAGGCTTATGACAGGATTGATTGGGATTTTATTCTTCAATCCCTTCATGACATTGGTTTGGGCAAAAGATTTATTAAGTACACCAGCATCTTATTTGGTAATGCTCATTCTAAAGTGGCTATGAATGGTCAGCTTTCTTCTTCTTTCAGGCTGTGTAGATCCATTCGTCAGGGTTGTCCTTTAGCTCCCCTTCTCTTTGCTATCACGGCTGATGCTCTTGGGTGGCTTGTTAAGGACTCTATGAATCAAAATTGCATCAAGGGCATTGAGATCCCCCAAGCCCATTCCCCTTTGTGTCTTCAAACTTTTGCTGATGATACGAATCTTATTATGAAAGCTGAGGAATTTTCTGCTGAGTCTTTCCTTCAGTGTCTTAATACCTTCTGCTTGGCTAGTGGTTCTGTGGTTAATCATGAAAAGACTGGTTTTTTTTTCCTCTAATGGTTGTATTCTTGATTGTGTTAAAATGGCAGGTTGTGACATCTTAAAAAAAGGCTCTGTTTTCAGGTTGTTGGGCATCCCTATGGGCTTTGAAATCACTCAAGAACAAAGATGGAACTGGGTCCTGGACAAATTTAGGAAAAAAATTTTTAAGTGGATTGATTTTCAGAATAATATTGCTCAAAGAGCCTTTGTTCTCAAGCATTATATTCTTCCTTGCCTAACCTACTACTTGTCTTGTTGGCATCCCAATAAGAAACAGCTGGCTCAAGCTATAGCTCTTGCTCGAAGATTTTTATGGGGTAATAATAAGATTCCCAAGGTGGCCTGGAATACCTGTTGCTTGAGGAAGTCTGATGGTGGTCTGGGATTAATTTGTCCCTCCAAAATGGCTACTCAGATGGCAGCTAAATGGATTTGTAGGGTTGTGTCTTCTAATGATTTCTGGGCTTGTCTCATCAAAAGGCATATACCTAAATTCTGGATTGCAGATAATAAATGCTGGACTAATTTTGATATCTGGGATGTAGTTGTTTCTCCTGCTATTTTTGTTCCAAAAGAGAGTATTCTTATCTTTAATTTTTGGAAGTCATGGATGACTATTAAAAGGGAGTACAATCTTCCTGTTTGGTTTCAGTTTAACTTCTCCTTCTTTTTGCAGGAATGTGGATAGGATGGCATGACAAAGTAACCAGAACCTCCTTACCTATCAGGTGGAACAAATGTAGAAGGAAGGGTTTCAGCAGATGGAAGGATCTTATGAACAATGGTAATCTTATTGATGATAGTCAAATTTTAAACAATAATACCTTGTCTGCTGCCTGTAAACAGATCCTGCAAGACAAGAAGAATGTGCTGATGGAAAAGGTGGATGCTAATATGTGGGAGAAGCCTGTCTATATTACTGATGTCTCTCAGGATATGTTCAATAACTTCAAAAGGACTGGCACCAGAAGCAATCTGCTGTTTGGAAGACTTAACAGGAAGTGGTCCCTATCCTGGACTACCCATCAATGGAGATACAGATTTCAATGTGTTTGGGCCTTTCCTCTGGCCATCAAACACTCCTTCCTTCTTTGGTTGATTCTTCACAAGGGAATATGGACTGGCAACAAGGCCAGGGAATTTAAAATTGATGCAGGAAACTGTCATTTCTGTGGCAAAAATGAAGATTTGGATCACATTTTTTTCAAATGCAAGAACTCTGCCAGATACTGGAAGGTGTTCTATCTTTACTGTCAAACTGTTGGAACTAAACCCCCTAACTCCAGAGCTCTTCTTCTTGGAGAAGCTAATAGAATGGACATTGTGATTTGGCAGCTGCTGAGAGCTCACATCCTGTGGGCTATCTGGAAAGATAGGAATAGTAAGATTTTTGATAAACATTGTAAAGATCATTTCTACCCTTGTATATTGGGAATGGTTAGACTTTTAGATTGGTGCCTCAGGAATTCTAGTAAAAATGAGTTAGGTGATGTTAACCCTCATACCTTGATCAAAAAGTATCCTTGTAATATGTGGAGGTCCAAATTACTTCAAGCTCATTCTGTAACTAGAGACAATATGGCCACTTTCATCAGATGGCATATTGAAAGTCTTATATTGTAAGTGTTCCCTTCCTTTTGGAAGGTGCACTGCCCTGTTTGTTCTCTTGCATCAATTTTAAATTTCCTGTTCCTTCAAAAAAAAAAAAAAAAGCACGTATGCAAACATATGCAGCATGCTCCTTAAAGTTGAGGGGTCCATTGGCGATAAAATAGTCACATCTTTTTCCACGAAGACAACAAACTTTTTGAAAAACCCTGCCATATCATGAGAGGCGTTGAAGTAAAAGAAAAACAGAAAGAAATCCCATGTGCTTTGGCCTTTCTTTCTTGGGCCGCACTCCTCACTTTCTTGCCACAATCAGAGTCGTGTCCTACCCACCCACTTGTCTCGCATCCATTACTCCATATCAAAATGTACTTTAGAAACAACTCATGGCATGGGCTCTCAATGTCAATGGGCTGTCCTACCGACTCACTTGTCTCGCATCCATTACTCCATTTAAAAATGTACTATAGAAATAACTCATGGTTGTTAACACATTTATGCTTTCAACGACTATTTACTCTATCTCGTGTTGGAGACCGAAGGAGAAAGAGTTGGGCAAAGTGGGAAGAATCTGCAGAAATTTCCTTTGGACTGGGGATCCCAAGAGGAGGGGGATTCCCAAAATCAATTGGGAAACTTGCATTAGCTCGAAAAACTTTCCCATGTACTCCAAATCAAGAATGGACATGATCACCTTCCTTGGTGATTATGTTAACAATATCCTTGGGTGATCTTGTTCTCCCCTCCAAGGCAGGGGTGATTTGTCTTCTGTTGTAATTTCTTTCAGCATCAATTTTATACTTTCAGTTTTGTTCAAAAAAAAAAAATGAAAGACTCAAGAGGCTTGGGTATTTTGGATATCATTGGGTTGGCTGACAAGCTGGCGGTTAAGTGGCTTATTAAGGCTTGAAGCAATAGTGAGTCCTCTTGGGCTGAATTGATATTCAGAAAATTGAAAGACCTTACCTTTGTTGGCCATCCTGGCTGGAAGGACATAGGGATTCTGACGCTTTTGTTCTCCCCATCCCGGTGTCCCCTAAGGGCTCTAGCCTCCTGTGTTCTTTATGGAAGAGTTGGAACAAGGCCAAACAATTCATCAGAATCAGTGATGAGTGGAAGTGGGCAGCTGGGATAAGACAAAACGATTCTATCTCGTTCCCGATCAGCGGCATTAGAGGAGTGGAGCCTTGGAACCTCCAAACTGCAAAGATGTTATGGAACAAGGGGTTCAAACAGTGGAAACAACTCTGGAAACAAGAGACCAACCAGTGGATTAGGTTCGAAGACTTAGACGCAAGACATAGAGTTACCCTCGAGGAATGGACTCTTCTTCAAGGTAGATGTTTGGCATGGGACCCTAAACCCTAGAGGGCCTCAAATGGAGCAATGGTAAGAAAATATCGAGAATCCCCAACTTCAAAGAGAACTTTGATGTTCATCACACCCTTAACAAGAGGTGGTGCCTTTCTTGGACCAAACTTTGATGGGAACTGAAGTTCATGTCTATTTGGCAACCCCTAATTGAGATCAAAAAGTCAGTTCTCATGTGGCAGATCTTGCATAAGAGAATCTAGTCCAATGCAAGCGCTAGTAAAATTTTTGGTGTACCGCCATGGTGCAAGCGTTGCCATCGATGCATCGAAGATTTAGCGGGAAACTATGATTAGCTTGAAAGACTCAGGGGGCTTGGGAATTTTGGATATCATTGGGTTGGCTGACAAGCTGGCGACAAAGTGGCTTATCAAAGCTTGGAGCAATAGTGAGTCCTCTTGGGATAAATTGATCTTCAGAAACATGGAAGACCTTACCTTAGTTGGCCATCCTAGTTGGAAGGACATAGGGATTCTCACGCTTTTGTTCTCCCCCCACCCGGTGTCCCCTGAAGGCTCTAACCTCGTGTGCTCTTTATGGAAGAGTTGGAACAACATCAAACAATTCATCAAAATCCGTGATGAGTGGAAGTGGGCGGCTGGGATAAGACAAAATGACTCTATCTGGTTCGTGATCAGCAGCAAAAGGGGGGTGGAGCCTTGGAACCTCCAAACTACAAAGCGGTTATGGAACAAGGGGTCCAAACAATGGAAACAGCTCTGGAAACAAGAGGCTAGCCGATGGATTAGGTTCAAAGAATTAGACCCGAGACATAGAGTTACCCTCGAGAAATGGACTCTTCTTGAAGGCACGTGTTTACCATGGGACCGCTCAACTACCCACCTTCTCTGCAGGCAGGATCTTCCTTGCCTGGAGGGCCTCAAATGGAGCAACGGTATGAAAATATCCAGAACCCCCAACTTCAAAGAGAACTTAGATGTTCATCACACCCTTAACAAGAGGTGGTGCCTTTCTTGGACCAAACTTCGATGGGAGCTAAAGTTCATGTCTATTTGGCACCCCCTAATTGAGATCAAAAAGTCCGTTCTCATGTGGCAGATCTTGCATAAGGGAATTTGGTCCAATGCAAGGGCTAACAAGATTTGTGGTGTGCCGCCATGGTGCAAGCGTTGCCATCGATGCATCAAAGATTTAACTCACCTGTTGTTTGATTGCCCCAAGTCCCGTGTTATCTGGCATTAATGACGTGGGTATTGAGACTCACGAACCAAATCAATTGGCAACAGGCGTTGTTGCGTGAGGCGGTCAGCTGCTCATCAAGGTTGTGGAATGCCATCAGGGGTGAGACTCTTTGGAAGATTTGGAGGGAGCGGTGTGCTGTCAATTTTGGCCAAACTCCTAAGGAATGGTCGATCGAGAAATCCTTGTCTCTTCTAGGTAACAGAATCTCCCGAGATAAGAGATCTCCACCATTTAGACATCACTGTATTTATCTCCTCGAAAACAACAAGTTGAAACCCAAATGGATCCCACATGAGGGAGATGATAGATTTATCCGCCTCATTTGTAATGCCTTCTAGCTTGCAATACTCCTCGCTTGTGGGATTTGGGGGGTCCCATGGGCACTAGTCCCATTCACTTGTCGTGTCACTTATGGGATGCTCAAAATGACCATCGCAAATATCATCGCTATCCAATGATGCTCTTACCGACATTGGCAAACTGCCTTCGACATTGGAGACACACACATACACATATATACACACACACATACACACATAGACACACACATATACACACACAGATACACAGATAGACACATTCACACACATACACACACATACATAGATTTACACACACACACACATACACATGCAGACACACATATATACACACATAGACACACACATACACACATAGACACACATACACATACATACATAGACACATACACACTTACACACACACACACACAAATTTCCACACACACATACACATGCATACATACACATATATACACATACACATGTATATGCACACATAGACACACATAGATACACACACATATACACATAGACACATACACACACATACACACACATATAGATAGATTTACACACACACACACATATACACATGCATACACACACATATATACACATACACACGTATATAAAAACATAGATACACACATACACACATAGACACACACACACATACATACATAGACACACACACACATTTGCACACATAGACACATATATACACACACACATACACACACACACATATACACAGAAATTTACATACACACATACACATGCATACACACACATATATACACACATAGACACACACATATACCCATAGTCACACACACATACACACATACACACACATATACACACACCTATAGACACTTACACATATGCACACACACACATCCCCAAACATTTACACAGACACATAGACATGCATACAAACACATATATACACACATATATACACACATAGACACACACATACACACATAGACACACACACATAGACACACACACATGTACACACACATACACACACATAGACAGATAGACACTCATATATGCATAAACACACACACACGTAGAGAGACATACACATACATGCATACATAATGCATATGCATATGCATACATACATACTTACATGCATACACACACATACACACACTTACACGCATACATACACATGCATACATACATATGCATACATAATGCACATGCATATGCATACACACTTACACACACACACATCCACACACATACACATGTATATAGACACATATATACAGATACACATGTATATACACACATAGACACACACATACACACACATACACACATGGACACACATAGACACACACACATGCACACACATACACACACATGGACGCATCACACATATGCATAGACACACATATATATGCATACACACACATAGAGACACATACACACACATACACATATATGCATACATAATGCATATGCATATGCATACATACATACTTACATGCATACACACATACACACACACATACACACACATGCATACATTTGCATAAATAATGCACATGAATATACATACATACATGCTTACATGCATACATACATACACACACTACATATACACCAACATATACATACACACACAAATACATACTCACATATGCGAACTTACATCCACACATATATACACAGATTCACACAAACACACACATACACATGCATACACACACATATACACACATAGACACACACACACACACATACACACATACACACATATACACTTACACAAACACACACAAATACACACACACAAACATATACACACACATACACACATGGACACATACAAACACACAAATACACACACATATACACACACACATACACACATAGACACATACACATACACACTTACACACACATACACACATCCACACACATTCTGACACACACATACACATGCATATACACATATATACATATACACACGTATATACACACATAGACACACACATTGGCACACACATACACACATAGACACACACACATACACACACATGGACACATACACACACACATATGCATAGACACATATATACATATACATGCATACATATGTACATGTACATATATTGATTTCTAACCCATTTTGTTTTATATGTATAGGTATTATGGATCCTAGTAGAGAGAGAAAGTCGAAACTCACTGTGATAAAAATTCTTATGAGAGCAAGAGTTCCTCTATCGGGTCGTGGAGATGCTCGGATGGTGGATGAAGTCATCCGCCAAAATTGTTCGGCACACGCTGGGTGTGTGTAGCGGACTCAGCCTAAGGAGCATAAGGATGCACTGGTCTATATCTGGCAATAGCTTCTTGATAGGATGGTTGTTGAAGCTCAAAGTCAAGGACAAAGCATGAAAGCACATCAAAAGGTGGACACACAAGGAAAGGGAGCAAGTAGGGAGCTCCAAGAAGTGTATGTCAAATTTTTAGAAGAATCCCCTACAACAATAGTGATTTTCATCACTAAAAACAATTGTAAATACCATTTTCTATTTTTAGTAACTCCATTTTGTTCAAGCCAAGGAGTCCTTGAGCTTGAGGAGTATTAGAAGTATCATCCTACCAATTTTCATAATTTTTAGACTTTGTTTGAGCCCTCAAATAAGCCCTGGAACCTAATTTTTAACTAGGCCGGACACTAGGTCTGGATAGGACCAAAACTAGTCAAAAAACTATAAAAAGAGCTAGAAAGCTCATTTTTGAGGCTAGCTGGTGAGAGAATAGAGCTTTTGTAAGAGAACTCTTTTGCAATCAAAGCTTTCCATTGTTCCTCTCTTTGATCTTACTTTGTGCGCGTGTGTGTGCATGTTTGTGTGCTTTCACTCACGCACTTGTGCCTTCACTTGCTTGTGGTCTTCATACCGGTCCTCACGTCTCTGCGGATTGACAAGTAAAGGAGGTGGTGCTTACGCTTGAGCTACACCAAATTTTGGCGCCGTTGCCGGGGAGAGAGCTTCGAGGACGAGCGTTGTGATGGTAAGATCGTAGATTTGCGACGTTGGAAGGTAAAAAAACTGTCATTTTTGTCCATTTTCTGATTTTTCTTCTTCATCTTCTTCATCATCATCATCTCCACCATCTTCCATCTTCTTCTTCATAGAACTTTCTTGTTTTTTAGTGCATTTTCACCATTTTCATACCATTTTTCATGCATTATTGTGTGGGAAGGAGTTAGGAGGTGCAAAAAACGCGATTCTGTGATGAAAATCGTGATTCTGTGAAAATTCAAATTTTTTTGAAAAATCACGATCTTCTATTTCCCGCCTAAAGGTTTGCTGAAAGAATCACGATTTTGTGGTCATTCTCAGAATCGCGATTCTGTGGTTGTGGTCAAAATCGCGATTCTCACAAATCACGATTTTCAGCCAAAAACACGATTCTGTGAAAAGACGATTCTATGCTCAAAATCGCGATTTTCAAAAACACGATTCTGTGAAAACACGATTTTGTGAAAAGACGATTCTGTGCTTAAAATCATGATTTTCAAAAAATTCACGATTTTCAGCCAAAAAACACGATTCTGTGAGAACACGATTTTGTGGAAACACGATTCTCTGTTGACAATTGCGATTTTCATGTAAAAAAAAAAAACACGATTCTGAGAACCACGATTTTGTGAAAAACACGATTTTGTGAATCACGATTCTCTGAGATAAAATCGCGATTCTCTAGAACACGATTCTCTAAAACACGATTTTGTGAACCACGATTCTGTGAAACATTCTGTGCTCAAAATCGCGATTTTCAAAAAACACGATTCTGTGCTCAAAATCGCGATTTTCAAAAAACACGATTCTGTGCTCAAAATTGTGATTTTCAAAAAACACGATTCTGTGCTCAAAACCGCGACTTTCAAAAACACGATTCTATGCTCAAAATCGCGATTCTCACAAATCACGATTTTCAGCCAAAACACGACTTTGTGAAAAACACGATTTTGTGAAGAACACGATTTTGTGAATCACGATTCTCTGAGACAAAATCGCGATTCTCTAGAACACGATTTTGTGAAAACACGATTTTTTGCTCAAAATCACGATTCTCAAAAAACACGATTCTCTGCTCAAAATCGCGATTTTCAAAACATGATTTTGTGAAAACACGATTTTGTGCTCAAAATCGCGATTCTCACCAATCACGATTTTTAGTAAAAACACGATTTTGTGAAAAAGGCGATTCTGCTCAAAATCGCGATTTTCAAAACACAATTTTGTGAAAACACGATTTTATGAAAACACGATTTTTTGAAAACGTGATTCTCATGAAGTTCACAAAATCACGATTTTTTCCAAAAGGTCATGTCTGCCTGTTTTGACCCCGAGGAGCCTGATTTGACATAACTTTTTCATCCAAAGTCCATTTTTTGAGCTCTATAGCTCGTTGGAAAGCTCGTTTCGAATCCTACACGGGCTCAAATGTTTTTTATAAGAATAATGCGTTGATTTTGAGATAGGATATTTTGAAGTTGACCCTCAGGTGGGACCAAGAACCCAAGGGGACTCCAAAGGATTTGTGAACCATACCAAGGGGAAACTTTGGACTCTTAGCCAAAGCATATGAACCTGAGATCTGATAGACACCTAAGCAAGGATAAACAAAGCATTAGATCTTCTGAGGCTAGTGTCAACCATACAACTAAGTCTTGGGCACAACAACTAAGTGGTCATCCTTACAGACTAAGTTCAGACACAAGTGATTCAGAAATGTCTTTTAGCATGGGGAAACATGTAGGTGGCTCAGGAACTGATTATTTACAAACACCAGAAGGTCCCTATAAGACATAGTTGGAATATATTCAGACCAACCGATTAGGTGCTCGCATCTATGAAGATGGCATGAGGCCATCAGTGGTCCAACTCAAAAATCCAGATCAACCCTTTGGACTTGAACACCTGGTGGTCAAGTTCGAAGAGGGTTCATACATTGATAAGGAAGGAACCATGTATGTGGTCACCAACCTACCAGATAGGACTGATGAGTTTGGAAATATCATTCCTGAGAATGAGATAGGAGACCTAGAACAAGGAAATGTAGGACAAGGACCCCAAACTCCTAGAGGTAAGTCAGTTCTGACCAGAGTGATCACACCAGATTGGATCCCTCAAGACAACAAAAGCATAGAACTCTTCTTGAATAGAGAAACAGAGGAAGCCTTTTGGAGATTCAAGCCAGATCAACCTAGCCAATTGGGCATAGTCATCATCTATGAATTTAAAGATCCTGAGATACCAGGCAAAGTTGTCTACCTAGATAACACATCAGAGAAAATTTTCTTGGTAACAGAACATGATAGACATGCATATACTTGGAAGAGTGAATTGATTTTCCCTCCACCAGGATCCAATGTTTCCCATGGCCTCCAAGGAGTAGGATCATCCCACGCTCATGAAGCCCAGAGAGAAAGAACTAGAGAGAGACCTGAGGTAAGTTTTGCACACACCGTGGGCAGGAATAGGTAGGATTTGAAAATGAAAGACCTGAAAGAGAGAGACATCAAGCACATAGGCAACAAAGAGATGAATAGGATTTTCTATTGCCTAGACCCCGAGAGCACCCAAGAACCCTTAGACCCACTCAAGTGATCAAGGCAATGAAGAATTATTTTGACGGGTCAGGAGATCCTTATGATCATGTGGCCGAGTTCAAACAAGTGTTAAGAGTTGAACAGGTTGAGGATTTGTTCACCCAGTACGAGGCATTTGGTCTGACTCTTAAGGGCACTGTCTTAGCTTGGTTTCAACCACTGAGTAGTCGCAACTATCGCGATATAGGTCAACTGCTAGACGAATTGATTGTAGAATTTTCCAAGAGTGGTATCAGGCATAACACTTCATCTTTGATCCACAGCTTCAAGCAGACACCCCAAGAAACAGTGCGACTAGCAGGTAGAAGGTTTAGACAGTACCTAGAAAGATGCCCTGCTCCAGAGCTACCCACACCAGCCAAACAGGTGGCTTTGTTCTTAGATGGCTTACTGAGCACAAAGTTAAGATCATATGTATACTTGAAAGAGCCTAGATCCATACAAGAGTGAGTGCGGACATGCATTGACATAGAAGATAACTTGGGTGAGGAGTTAGGATTATCCAAACTCTATAAGGATTCAGATAGTTCGACTAGTCATAGTTCAAAAATCTCCACGGAAATAGAGGAGATAGCTGAGCAAGTTGCCAAGAAGCTGGGAGTCCAAAATAAACAAACACAGAGAGTCACTCCATTGAATCGATGTTATACTTGCGGAGGCGACCACATGGTTAATGTATGCCCATCACACAACCAGAACATGAGAGAAAGGAATGCTCCATATTGCACTATTGAGAGAAAATATACGAACCACACGGCTCAAGATTGTCCCTATAATAGGCAGGTTGTTAGACAGAATTATCAACAACCTTACCAACCACGTAGGTATCAAAACCAATACCAACAGCCATATTATAGACCACAACAGCAATATCAAGCACAATATAGGCCACAACCAGTCTTGGGACACCAATCATCAGCTCTTGCCAACGTGATTCCAGTCAAATATGCTGTGGGAGAGGAAAATCCAAATAGAGCATTGGTGCCACTAACCCCATTGATACCAGATAATGACTCTCATGCTCATAGTTCAGACTATTCCCATGAAGGTAGTCCACATGCTTATTACACAGAGTCACCTGAACATAGTGAGATTTACTCGTATCAATATGAGGCACCACCTATGGAGCAAAATTGGGAGCCAGAATACTCAAATGTCATGTACACAAATCCTAACCCTAGGCCCCAATTGAGACAAATGAGACCACAAGCCCCTAGAGGATCTTGTTTCAGATGTCAAGATGACCATTTCATTCGTGATTGTCCCCACCCACCATCTCCGAGTCAAGGACAGGCTATCACAATATAGGCTTTTTGTCCTGATTGTGGCAAAGACCATCTCCCCAGAGATTGTCCAAGAAACCCCTCCAGTGCACCCAAGATTACACCCATTAATGTGGTAGGCTTAGTGGCAGATTCAAGTTCAAGTAGTAGCAATGTTGCTCCTATACAAGTTGTCACTAGAGCACAAGCCTTAAAACAGGATAAATCAGCAGAACAATCAGAGTCGAGTGAATCAGGAGACCCTAGTAAGAGGAAAACAAGAACATGGAAGGATACCAGAGAGAAGGCCAATTGCAAGTGGAATAAAAAGTTATCAGAACTAGAAGGAAGCTTAAAAGAAGCGAAAACAAAAATAGAAGACATTGCATCTCAAAGCCCCTCGCATGCCGAAACTCCATCCACTCCACCTCAGCCCACCCCACCACCCATTGTAAATAGACCGCAACCAGGGTCTGTTCTTGCATATCCAACCCCAGAAGGCTTGGACATGATGTTCAAGGCCTTCCAGGCTCGACTTCAAGAAGCGCCTACAGCTGCAAACCTAGACAAGAGTTACCCTAGAGCAGATTTAGAGATTGAATGGATGAAAATGTGCATGAAAATGGTAGAACAAGCTCAAGCCATAATTGAGACTAGTCAAAAGTTCAATCAGACAAACTCTATCAAATCAGATTTGCATTTCCAGGGCTTACTAGAAAGATTAGAGCATTTGGTAAACAAACCACAAGTTTCTTTACCTCCACAGGCTCAACCAGTTATTGAAAGAGGAAGCTCACTACCAAGGGGAGCTTATGTTCCTAATTCCACGGATGCTGGAATACCTCCTTCAATTCAACAGTACTCTCAAGAGTTCTTGCGGGAAATACAAGAAGAGCAATGGGCTAAGGAGAAGGGTAATTCCCCTCCTATTCCTGAGATTGATGACCTTCATGATCAATTTTCCCAAGACATTCCATCTATTTACGGAGATGAAGCAGAACAACAAGAAGACAAAGGATTAGATTTTGAATCTAATACCTTAGAAGAACTGCCTCAATTTCCAAGCCCATGGGAATCTAAATCTCTTCAGATCAGAGCTCCCACAATACTGGTAAGAAATGAAGACTCAGTGGTCCCAAGGAACACTGATGTCGTGAAGAACACTAAGGTTCAATGTCATCTCACTGTAGAAGAGCTGCTCAAAGCAAAACCTGAGCTATGGAATCATGTGAAGGATCAGGTCCCAGAACTTGAGTCCAATATGCCAAAAATAGACTCTAAGCAAAAAGTACCAGAAATACCTCTAGACAAAATAGGGGACATGTGTGAGGGTGAAGAAGGTAATACTTATCTTCCAATCACCTACCAAGGTTACACAACCAAAGCAATCATAGATTCAGGTGCTGATGTTGCTATTGCGACCACCTCCTTATGGAAGCAATGGGGCAAACCCACATTAAGACCAACTAGAATGAAGCTTCAAATGGCAGATGGACATTTTGAAAGACCTCTAGGATTGCTAGAAGGGATAACTCTAACCACTTGTGGTGTAGAGTTTGAGCATACATTTGCTATATGTGACTTTGAGAAAAATAATGTCTATGAGATGATCCTAGGAAGACCCTTCCTACGACAATTGCAAATAGATTGGGGAACCAACTCCTTGTACTTACAACACTTAGGGGTCACCACCAAGGTCAATTTGAAGGATTACTCCTTCAGAGATGTACCACCCCTACAGTGGAATCCTATCCACAAAGCAAAAGAAGATTCAATCTTTGTGCATTCTGAAAGTTCACCTGATCCATCATGGCTGCATGAAGATACTCATTTGTGGATGTGCAAGGTCGCAGAGGAAGAGGAAAAATGCTTGAAGGCAAGAGAAGAAGGAACTTCACCAGGAGATAGACCAGTTAGAGACCCAGCCTACACACCGATGATCTTTCCAGATGAGGAATTTGAGCCTCATGGCTGGCCTGAAATCTTAGCCACCATGGACATTGTTGTCAATGAAGAACAATGGACACCTCATTGTGATGAGGAGGGTTATGATATTTCAGTGTTCATGTGTCAGCCCTTGCTAGAAGAATGTGACCCTAGTGATGTCATAAAAGAAGAAGAGAATGACGATGATATAGAGTCCATTGTGATGGATAGTTGCTTTAACTCAGAGCAGCACTATCTAGAAGATATAGGAGTGTTCACCCAGAAAGAAGAAGAACCTCTCACAAGTGTTAAAACGGTAAATTCAAAGGATGGGAGTGAGAGCAGTCAAAAGAAAAAGAAAAGAAAAGCAGTGAAACAAGAAGAGGAGGAATCATTGTTTCAAGTACCAGAAAACTTCAAGAAATATGAAGTTGACAACCATAAAATTTTGGTACGAATGCCTAAGAGAGAGGCCATCATAGGAGAATCATATGATAATAAAGAAAAAACCAAGAAAATTATAGTGACCATTAAAGAGAACGAAGAGAGATGCACATACATAGCAGATGACCTAAGTGCAAGAGAAGAACTGGAGCTTCTAGCTCTATTAAGGGAATATAGGGATGTGTTTGCGTGGCACTATAGAGACTTGAAAGGGGTAGATCCAAGAATTCGCTCTCATACTATCCCCATGACCGCTGATGCCAAGCCCACCAAACAGAAGCCCTACACATATAATGATACATATGCAGCCAAAATAAAAGAAGAAATTGATAGGCTGATTGAAGCTGGATTTATCTATGAGATTGAGCATACTAAATGGGTGTCCCCCATTGTAGTGGTGCCCAAGAAGAACGGGAAGTTGCGAGTGTGTATTAACCTTAAAAAAGTTAATGCCGCTACAGTGAGAGATAGTTATCCACTTCCAATCACGGAACACCTATTGGAGCGTCGTCGGGATGAAATCCCGCAGGGAGTGTGCACTGAGTTTTTTCAAAAGATCATTGTTTTTGAGCTTTGTGTGATGTTTTGATGAAGAGAGGGGTATACTCTGCACATGTTTTGGTTGATTTATTTGATTGTGTGATATGAAACCATGTGAGTCTTGTAAATAATCCATGAAACTAAGTCTAGCCCCATGGAAACCCTAGGATGGAACCTTAGTTTTTTCATTTATCATAAGTCTAGCCCTTGGAATCTATTTAATTTGTGTATAAAGTGTGAAAGCAAACCTTAGTTTAAGAAAAATAAAAAGAGAAGAAAAAGAACCAAAATAGAAAGAAGAAAATTGGAAAAATAAAAAGAGAAAAATGAAAAATAGAATTAAGAGATGGGATTTTCCCAAAATAGAAAATGAACATGCAAGGTCTTCTGAAATTAGAAAGTTTGTAAGGAGGTTAGAAGTTTCTAGAAGAAAATCCAAGGGGGGAGAGGCCTATAAATAGGGGTCCCAAGCTTCAATTGTTCTCCTCGTGGGTTTCTTCTGTGGAACGTTTTTCCAGGTAAACTTCTACTCCTCTTTCTTGTTCATTCTTTTGTTTCACATTTTTGTTCATACATACGGTAGTGCGTGTGAGAGAAAGAGATGATGCCCTTAGAAAGTCATTCACTTAAGAAAGGATTAGATGAGAACATTCCGATTTCCCCATTAACTGTGAGTATTAAGATGGGTGCAGCTGTCTGATATGTCTCATGAGTGCCTCATGTATCATGGTTCTCTGCATGTAATCATGTATGTATGTTATGAGGGATGTTATATGGAGTACCCCTCAAAAGAGGTGTGAATCACCTCTTAGATTGGTTATTACATGGGCTCACACATGAGTGCCATGTGGCACCCATGTGTGAAACATGTGGGGGAAGACTCATCTTTTGGGACTGGCAAGGAATCAAAATCAGCGGCTTGAAGCATCAAAGACCACTTGGATTACGCTTCCGCAACTCTACTTTGTATCAGGGAAGTGCTCTTGTGTTATATTTCTCTTCTTCTTGCATATTTAAACTCTACTTCCATTCATTTTCATACTCTCTAGTTAGCTAACGGGGGAAGGGTACTTAAACATGGAAACTAAAGGCAAACAAGTAGTTGAGACCACTTCTCCACTTAGAGAGCAACTAGAGGATCCGGATGCTAGGATGGAAGAAGTAGAGTTAGGACAAGAAATAGAAGAGAATGTAGAAGAAAAAGAGCCTTCACAGCAAGAGTATACTTATGAAGAGCTTATAGATGAATTTGTCACTCGTGACCAATTCATTGATTTGAAAGAGCAAACCCTTAAGTTACAGAAAGATTTGGGTAGCATTACATCTCTTATACAGCAGCTTAAGTCTCAAATGATCTCCCTTGAGACTAGTGTCACCTCTTTCCTAGCTAGGAAGGAAAGAGAGACTCCTACCATTCCTCTAGAGATTACTAGGAAAGAGACTTCTCTTCCTAGTAAACATAAAGGAGAGAGCTCTAGGGAAGCTCCCCTCCTGAAAGACTTGAAGCCACCTACCTTCACGGGGGATGACCGAGACAGGAATAAGGATGCAATCTACACTTTTTTACAAAAGTGGCATGATTTGCATCAATTGAAGGGCACCCCACCTGAGTATCGTGTGCTAGAGGCGAGTCTTTCCCTCGGCCCACGTGCTTATAAGTGGTGGATGAGTCTTAAGGAGGCAAACTCTATCCCTAGTGATTGGACTCAGTTTGAGACTCTTTTCCTAAAAGAGTTTCTTCCTGAAAATGAAGAGGAGAGGAATTGGGATGAGTGGGATAGGATTACTCAAAGAGGCAGGCCTCTTTCAGTCTATCTATCCCACTATAGAGAGATCACTTTGAAGCTTAAGGGTCTAGATGATTTTCAGAAGACCAGAGGGTTTGTTAGGGGCTTGGATAAAGCCATAAAGAGGGAAGTCAGGAGGAATTCGCCTAAGACGTTTGAGGAGGCGATCAAATATGCACAGATATATGAGGACCATAATCGTCCTCAGTATACTCCTATGGAGACGGATCAGCCCCTTAAACCTCTTAGCACCACTAAATTTAAGAAAAAGTTCCCTTTTGGGAAAAACAAGGTTTTTATTAAAAAACAAAGATCACAAGGGCCTAAGCTATCCACAGACCAGTTTGAGAAGGCCAAAAGAGAGAACCTGTGTTTTAGGTGCCTATCCCCTAGTCATTCGCAGTGGAACTGTCCACTCAAGAAGGGGGAAGAAAAGAAGAAAGGACCAGAGTCTAGTACGGCTCCTGAAAGGGGCAAAAAGGCGGTCCACCTAGTGCAGACCCTTCCCATTCATGGCAGCTCTAGCTGCAAGGGAGTGGAGGTGATGCACGAGGATATAGAGCACACATGTTGTTTGACTCAGTCATTGTGGTCACCGCAGTTTGGACCACATGACTTGGTCAAGCTACATGGTAGTGTATACGGGACCAGGGTGCGAGTCATGATAGATGACTCTGCCACTCATAACTTTATAAACTATGCTTTGGTCAAGAAATTGAAGATTCCCCAGCAGCCTAGTGCACATAAATACATTGTATCTATGATGCAAGGGCAAGATAAAAGAATATGGGATACTATGGTATCCAATTTGGAAGTCAAGATGCAGGATTATACAGATCATATGGACTTCCAAATTATGAACATGGAGAGGACAGATCTAGTCTTAGGAAGACAGTGGCTATGGGGGTTAGGAGTTACACTTAAACGCAGCTATCAAAATAACACACTCGAGTTTGAAAAGAATGGAAGTAAAGTTTATATTCAGGGAGAGAGAGATGTACCTAGTGCACCTCTCATCTCATCATTAGAGTTGTATAGTCTCTGTTGTTCACAGCATGTACAGGATATGTTCTTATTGTATAGTCATGATATGGAGCATTGTACAGACAGCTCATCTGATGTATATTTTCATGCTTTGAATGTAAATATGAACAGGACTTTCTACTATTCTTTTTTGGAAGAGTGTGTAGTTAAAAGTTTTAAGGATCTTATGTTTGAGTACAGAGATGTTTTTCCCACTGACTTACCTAGAGGGCTACCACCTGAGAGAGGGGACATTGACCATGCCATAGAAGTTGTTACTAACACTAACCCTATTTGTAGACCACCTTATAGGCTTAGTGTTTCTCAGCATGAGGAGGTTGAGAAGCAATTGCAGGATTATTTAGATAAAGGCTTCATCAAACCTAGTAACTCACCATGGGCATCGCCAATGCTCCTAGTTAAAAAGAAAGATGGCTCTATGAGACTATGTATAGATTATAGAGCACTTAATAAGGTAACTATCAAAAATAGATTTCCAATGCCTAGGTTGGAAGATCTATTTGATCAGTTACATCAAGCTAGGTATTTTACCAAGCTTGACCTTAGATTAGGATATCATCATATCAGAATTAGGGCAGAGGATGTCCCTAAGATTGCATTTAGGACTAGATATGGGCATTATGAGTTTTTGGTGATGCCTTTTGGTCTCACCAATGCTCCTGCCACTTTCATGAAACTCATGAATAGTGTTTTACGGCCTTATCTAGGACACTTTGTAGTAGACTTTTTAGACGACATTCTGATCTATAGTGCATCAGAACAGGAACACTTGAGAAAAGTATTTCAAGTGTTAAGGGAAAATTCGCTCTTTGCTAAGGAGTCAAAGTGTGAATTTTTCAAGAAAGAGGTTAAATACCTTGGGCATATAGTCTCCCAAGATGGAATCCAGATGGATCCTGAAAAAGTAAGGGCTATTATGGAATGGCCACATCCACGGAACCTGGAGGAGCTGCAGATTTTCCTAGGTTTATCAGGTTTCTATCGAAGATTCATTAAAGAACTATGCCAAAATTGTTGTCCCGATGACGGAACAGCTTAAAGGGAAAGGGAAACCCTTTCATTGGGGAGACGAACAGAAGCAAAGTATGGAAAAGTTGAAGGTAGCAATTGCTACAGCTCCACTTTTACATATAGCAGATCCCAATAAACCATTTGTGGTTGAGACTGACGCGAGTGATTTTGCTATAGGAGCGGTTTTAATACAGGATGGTCGACCAGTAGCTTTTGAGAGCAAGAAACTAGAACCGGCTCAAAAGAATTACTCCGTCTATGAGAAGGAGTTGTATGCAATAGTCCATGCTTTGAAGAAGTGGCGTCATTATTTATATGGTGCCAAAGTTACAATAGTGTTTGATCAAGAGAGCATTAAGTGGCTCTCTAATCAAACAGACCTTAAAGGTCGTAAGGCCCGATGGGCAGAGACCCTTCAAGAGTTTGATTATGAGCTTAGGTATAGGAAGGGAAAGTTTAATGTAGTGGCTGATTCACTTAGCCGCATGCCTATGCTCAATGGACTGAGTTTTACTCAGATCACTAGTGAGCTACTTGAGTCTCTTAGAGGGAAATGTAGGCTTGATCCTGCATATTCCGAAATTTGGGAAGCCATAGAGAATGGGGATCGTGATATACGGGTTTCCAATGAGGATGGAGTATCGACGGGTACTCAAGAAGGATTCAAGTGGAAAAATTACAGTATCCAAGATGGATATCTGTTATATAAAGGTAAGGTGTGTGTCCCTAGAGATACTGAGATGAGACGACATATTTTATATGAGTGTCATGACACACCTAGTGCGGGACACCCAGGAGTTAACAAGACTTATGATCTTGTTAAGAGGCAATTTTATTGGCCTAGACTTCATAAGGACGTCCTAGAGTATGTGCTTAAGTGCAATAAATGCCAGGTCAACAAAGCTGAGAGGTTGAGGATTGGAGGACTACTCCACCCATTGGATATTCCTAATGGGAAGTGGGAGAGTATCTCCATGGACTTTATAGTCGGATTACCTAAGACGCAGAGAGGGCACGACTCGGTCTGGGTAATTGTGGATAGGTTAACCAAAATGGCTAGGTTTATTCCGACACGTACTACAGTGAAGACACCTGAGTTGGCTAGACTCTTTGTAGAGAACCTATACCGGTTATATGGTCTTCCTTTAGACATAGTTTCTGATCGAGATAGGAAGTTTACTAGCCACTTTTGGAGAGCGGTCTTCAAAAGGTTGGATACAAAGCTTAGCATGAGTACGATCGAGCATCCACAGTCAGATGGGCAAAAAGAGAGAGGGTTAACCAAATCCTAGAGGATATGCTTCGAGCATATGTGAATGAAAGGCAAACTAATTGGGAAGAGTACTTACCTATAGTAGAGTTTGCATATAATAGTGCCAAGCACTCTTCCACTGGGCATAGCCCATTTATGCTTATGTATGGGTTTCAGCCAAGGGCTCCTTATGCAGTAGGCTTGCAGAATGAAAAAGTTCAAGCTGCAAAGGACTTCTTGGAAGAAATGAATGATATGCTTAGACTTGCTAAGGACAGCATTAGGAAAGCTCAGGATAGGGCTAGAGCCTATGCTGACCCTCAAAGAAGAGATATCAACTTTGAGGTAGGAGAGCAAGTCTATCTTAGAGTTCCATCTAGGTCTGAAACCATGAAGATGGGACCTTGTCCAAAATTATCTCTTAGGTATTGTGGACCTTTCCAAATACTTAAGAAAATAGGAAAGATGGCTTACCAGCTCCAACTTCCAGAGAATAGTCAAATCCATCCAGTTTTTCATGTTAGCCGGCTTAAGAAAAGGCTGGGTGAATCTGACAACCTCATTCCAGATAGTGAGGTAGTAGAGCCTATTTCTGTTCAATCTATTCCACATGAGCCAGAGAGCATACTACGCACTCGAGAGAAAAGGACGAGGAGTCACTTATATAAAGAGTGTCTAGTAAAGTGGAAAGATAGTTCAGAAGATAGTGCCACATGGGAGCGGGTTAGCACCCTTCAGAGACGGTTTCCCAGTTTCAGCCTACCTTCCCAAGAGTCTTCTTAAGGGGAAGGAAATGGGGAAACATCACGGAGACAGGACCATGTATTTTTATACTTGGGGATATAGTGGGAGCGGTCATATGATTATTTCTCTCTTACTTTTAGACCTTCCAATACCATTTTTGAGGACAAAAATTGAATTAAGGGGAAGGAAATGTTATATGGAGTACCCCTCAAAAGAGGTGTGAATCACCTCTTAGATTGGTTATTACATGGGCTCACACATGAGTGCCATGTGGCACCCATGTGTGAAGCCATGTGGGGGAAGACTCATTATGATTGAGAGAGAAAGTAAATAAGAAAAGAGGATCGCGTGGGTGGGCGGCAATTATCAAACATCGGTCTCCGTGCGCGTTTGAATCAGAGAAGGACCTGAGTATTGAAAAATGAAGGATTTCATAGAGATGAGCGAATGTGAAAAGGGATGTGTATAGTTGTTTAGATGCTATATCTAGATGGGCGTGTAGAATCATTGATGGAGATCGACGGCGTTGCAGAGCTGTATAGTAGGAAAGAGATTATTCTGAGGCGCTGCTATCGCACAGGGAGGAGAGATTTGCGGTGGCTGTAGAGATGACAGAGAGTCACGCTGGATGGCAGATGCTAGGAGATTCGACGGTGAGAAAGATTAGCGCTGTCGGACGAATCTAACCAAGCAGGAGAGAGAGTGCGCGTGATGGATTAGAGAGAGAGAGGATCTGGTCGGCAGCGGCAGAGCACATACGCGCAGAGAGAAATAGGTGATTGCATGCTATGGGGATGTCGACGTGCGTATAGATAGAGTCATAGGTGGCAGAATTTAGAGAGATACGCCCCACGCGCCGGCTTCCCGCCACGACCTCCTTCTTCCCGACAGCGTGTTGCAGGCAAGGAAGTTTATAGCTTCCTTGATGGATTTTCAGGTTACAATCAAGTAGCCATTGCCCCAGAAGATCAACACAAAACAGCTTTTGCTACAGAGTGGGGAGTCTTTGCATTTCGTGTGATGCCATTTGGGCTCACCAATGCACCTGCGACATTCCAAAGGCTTATGTGTCATGTCTTCAAAGAGTTCTTGCGAAAGAGCTTAGAAGTGTATGTGGACGATTTATGTGCTCATTCCCAAGAAAGAGGATTTCACATCCCTGAGCTCAGACAAATCTTCAATAAGTGTAGAGAATATCGAGTGTGTCTAAACCCAGAAAAGTGTGTGTTCATGGTGCATCAAGGTAAAATCTTAGGTCATATTGTTTTTAAGAATGGAATCTCAACAGATGAAGATAAGGTACGAGCCACAGCAGAGCTACCAAGGCCAAGGAATGTTAAAGAGGTACAAGCCTTTATGGGTCATTGTGGATATTACCGTAGGTTTATCCACATGTATGCAATTATAGCTAGACCCCTTTATGCCTTGTTGTCTAATTTTGAGTGGACCGACGAATGCGAGAATTCTTTCAATGAATTGAAGAAACGTTTGTGCACAGCACCAATATTGACAACCCCAGATTGGAGTAAGCCATTCCATGTCCATGTGGATGCCTCCAATCATGCCATCGGATGTGTGCTAGCACAACCCACAAGTGAAGGGAATTTAGATTTGCCCATAGCATATGCTAGTAGACAACTAAACCCAACTGAAAGAAATTATACCACAACCGAGCGAGAGGGCTTAGGCATGGTATATGCTGTGAAGAAGTTTAGGCACTATTTATTGGCCAACAAGTTCAAGTTTTTCACTGATCATCAAGCTTTGTTATATTTGGTCAATAAACCTTGTAATATAGGACGCTTAGTAAGATGGTTCCTCTTACTAATGGAATATGACTTTGAAGTTGTTGTCAGGAAAGGTAGAACCCACCTTCGGGAAGATCACCTTTCTCGCATTATTTCAGGAGAGTCACTACAAGGAGTGTCTGATGAATTACCCGATGCTTATTTGTTCAATTTAGAAGTTGTTCCTAAATGGGCAAATAAGTTGGTACCAGTCCTAACCTTCGGCCCCGCAAATAAGAATGTGAAAACATCACAAGAAGAAATTGTGAAATCATAAAAATATCACATATTGGCAGGAAGCATGTACAAACAAGATACTGAGGGTGTATTGGCTTGTTGTGTTGAGGATGACGAACATAGTAGTTGGTTGCAGCAAGCTCATGAAGGATTGCTAGGAAATCACTATTCTAAACAACGAACATTACAGAATCTGAAGCGTTTAGGAGTGTATTGGCCTAGCATGGACAAAGAAATACATGAGTGGATTAAGAATTTTCCAATATGCAATGAGAGACCACCAGTGGAGCATGCCACCCTTTATCAAGTGTCATTAATTCTTGATTGGAGTGCTCCATTGGTAGAGTTTATGAGATCGGGAAGATTACCCAAAGAGGCTAGTCTAGCAAGAAGACGAAGCATGGCACAAGAGGCTCAAGGCTATGCCTTCGTAGGAGATAACTTATACCGAAGAGGCAAAGATGGTTACTTAAGACTGTGTGTTCATGAATCAGATTATTTGAAAGTCTTAGAAACTGCACACAACGGTGTCGCCGGTGGACACTTCGGTCCTGATCGAGTAATCAAGACCATTCTATTCTCAGGACTTTGGTGGCCCACTCTTCATATGGATGCTCATACCTATGTGAAGAAATGTGACACATGCCAACGGGCACAATATCCAGTTAGAAAAGATGAGATGCCTTTGAGACCAATGATGGGAGGGCGTGCATTTTTGAAGTGGGGCATAGACTTCATAGTTCCTATTAACCCCCCAGCTAGAAACTCCCATGCAGAGTATATTATTGTAGCCACAGATTACCTTACAAAGTGGGTGGAAGTAAAAGCCACAACAAAGAATGATGCTCAAACAACAGCTAAGTTCTTATTTGAGAATGTGTTCATGAGATATGGACTACCAATCGAGTTAGTGAGCGATAAAGGCACACACTTCTTGAATGAAGTCATTGAAAATCTTCTCCAAGAATTCTTGGTAATACATAAGAAGTCTGCCCCCTATCACCCACAAGCTAACGGACAAGCTGAGAGCACCAATAAGATCCTCTGTAATGTCTTGACAAAACTGGTAAATAATAAACGCTCTGATTGGGACAAACAACTTCATCATGTTGTTTGGGCTTATCGAGTTGCCTACAAAACGGTACTCAACGCTACCCCATTTTAGATGGTCTTCGGACAGAATGTGGTGCTACCATTGGATTTCGTAATCCCAGCTTTAAAGGTAGCACAAGAGCATGAGTGGAATGGACATGAATTGTCCTCTAGGATCTTTGATCTAGAACGCTTAGGTGAGACGAGGCTACAAGCAGCAGCAGGCATCTACGCTGCAAAGAAAAGGCAAAAGGCATACTTCGATGCACACATTAAGGATAAGGGACTGAAAGAGGGAGATCTAGTGTTGGTTTACACACTAAAACAACATGCGCGTAAGTTGGAAAAACGAGGATATGGACCCATGATCATTAACAGAATTTCCACTAGCGGCGCGGTTCAATTGGCTACTTTAGAAGGTGATATTTTGCCAAACTATATTAGTGGATGTAGAGTCAAGCTATATCAAGAACCTCTTACTGAGGATATGCTTACGAGACTCAACACTGCTAAGAAGCGAAAAGAAGAGGAATTAAGGGTGAGGGAAGAAGCACGGGCAGAGGCCAGAGAGTGTATTAGGCGAAATAAGTTAAGGCGACTAGGCCTAGATGTCAACTCAAAAGCCCCAAAATATCACATGGATATGTGCCAAAAAGCAGGCATAATTACTTCTCAAGTCATTGACCGATGTCCCTTTGTGACCATAGAGATAGGACAAGGAAAGGGTGCAAGGACTCTGAAAGCATTGATTGATTCAGGTGCAGCAAGTAGTGCAGTTAGACTATCCTACTGCCAAGACTTGCAGTTGAACATCAATCCCATAGAAGCTTATCTCATAGGATTAGGAGGTGTGGAAACCCCTTGTTTGGGTGAGGTGGAACTTCCCATCCACCTTCAAGATGTTCCAATGAAAGTCAAGGCGCTAGTGTGTGAAGATGAGAACCTTACAGAACCACTTGTCTTGGGTCAAGATTGGATCTATGACCATGCAGTTAACTTAAACCTAAGAAGTCAAATTCTTCAAGTTTGGGTACATGAACAATGCATTACATTAGAATTAGAGAACCGCATGCTCCCAGATCATGGCACCACACACTCTCTTAGCTCTTCTAAGACTAATCATATGGAAGAAGATGTTGTATGCGTCAAAAGCTCTATGATGCAGAAGGAGTCAATCATGGAAGAACAGGTTCGAAGGCAGGTGGATCTTTCTTCTTCTCCAAAGAATCAAGTAGCCACACTAGTGAGTCCACCACAGAGGCAAACACAACCGATCACGACAACTGCTACATCAAATAGAAAGACACCATTCGATAAGAAAGCAGTTTCGAGCATGAAGCAGATCTGGGTATGCAAAGGAGAGAAACCACCCCACAAATCCCATCCAGGCAAGCCAACCAGGTCAGAAGATAAAGGAAGCAGCTCGGACAAGCTCAATCACAAGGTATCCAACAAGTTTGGGTGCCTAAGAAATTAGTTGCAGCTCAACAAGGGCGATTACAGATGTGGGTACCTAAGAAGCTCTTACATCTACAACAACCTATGTTCTCACACATGCGAAAGGTCTCAACAAAGAAGCCAAAAGGAGAAGAGGGTAAGAACCACGTACAGAGACCGAAAGGAGATCAAATCAGCTCTTCAACAATAGTAGGAAGACGCGCAAAAAGGATATGGGTTTGGAAGCCAAAAGTACAAGTAGCCTCCATCAAACCAAAGCGCCAACCACACTGGATACCACAGTTCAGAAAGCATCCAACGAGGAAGACGCCTGAAGTAATCTCTACAGTGCCAAATGCTGTTCTAAAATGGGTCCCTATCAAGAGGAAGGATGAGTGGTCATCTAGAGATCCAATGGATACCTCCAACAAAGATGACATCAACATCTGCAGGTGACATCAGGCCTCGACGAGCGACAACCATGTGCTCCTTGCACAACCCTGTCTTTTGCACCATTCAGGTCATGCATTTCCAAAGTATGCATTAATATAGGGCCACATTACACGGCCATGCCTAGACACACTTGAGAATCCCAGGCACAAGAGCACATTGACATATGTCAAAGATTTTTATTGATTGATACTAAACTCTGTCTTCTTGTTTTGTGATATTGTTCCTATTAAAAAAAGAAAAAAAAAAGAAAAGAAAAAAAGAAAGAGAGGAAGAACTTGTTCCCAGGTTTGGCTCATGAAACATGAATGAGCCATGCTTAGTTGAAGATGGAAGTGTTGATCACCGGGCATTTATCAGTTTGGATAGAAGTGTGTCTCGGCTAGCAGATGATATAATTGATGCCTTATCTGGTAGATGTCAAGAACTTCCCCGGAACATGGCATCCACAACTATGGTTCCCTCTTACTATGGTAGGAGTGAAGATCTTGAAGGTTCGCAACTTGAGTGATGCTTAACTACTGATGTCCGAGAGCATCCACGGAAATATGTGCAAGAGGTAGTTCCGGTACCCTGCAAATCTTTGTATGTATACTAGATGAGAAGACTCCTGCTTATGGTGAGCTAAAGAGAATATGTGAAACTAAGCTTGGTGTAGTTATCAAACGTTGTTGTCAAGGAATATAAAGAAATTCAATTCTCAGTATTTGGCAAATGATGCGTTGAAAGGAGGAGACAGGATCTGCCACTCAAAAGATCTCATCAGTGGACCATCAACACGGACATTCATCAACAATGTTCCATCCCAAAGGCCGAGTGTACAACACGAAGAGATGAACATCCATCGACCTTCTCCATTGTAAGTATCTTTACCTTGGAAACATCATAACCATGATAGCTTAGGAAACCTCTTCGTCGGCATACCCTTGAGCACTTAGCTCAAGACCCCCAACTTTTGCACCATACTTCTTCCAATGCATTTCCCAAGTAAGCATCCATAGGGCTACATTACAAAGCCGTGCACAAGGCACATATTTTCCTCAACCCATGCACGAACACACTTACCCATCACTCAATATGGGTTATGAGTACTTCGCATGACTACTATGAACATCAATTGTGGAAGATCTAGAAAACATCAATGGAGACTCACAACGACACAGTCATGCTGGAATCCAAGGAAGAAGCACATACCAAGAGACTACAACTTGCAAAGACTTGCAGTGATAGATGGAGAACCAGACACATCTGGAAGTCAGACGACTTTTGGTTATACAGAAGGGACACTCCCTCTCAAGGCACTACTTGGAACAACCACTACAACAAGGGTCTGTCAAGGACGACAGACTCGTGAGGGGGAGGAGTGTTGAAGCTCAAAGTCAAGGACAAAGCATGGAAGCACATCAAAAGGTGGACACACAAGGAAAGGGAGCAAGTAGGTAGCTCCAAGAAGTGTATGTCAAATTTTTAGAAGAATCCCCTACAACAATAGTGATTTTCATCACTAAAAACCATTGTAAATACCATTTTCTATTTTTAGTAACTCCATTTTGTTCAAGCCAAGGAGTCCTTGAGCTTGAGGAGTATTAGAAGTATCATCCTACCAATTTTCATAATTTTTAGACTTTGTTTGATCCCTCAAATAAGCCCTAGAACCTAATTTTTAACTAGGCCGGACACTAGGTCTGGACAGGGCCAAAACTAGTCAAAAAACTATAAAAAGAGCTAGAACATTTTTGAGGTTAGCTGGTGAGAGAATAGAGCTTTTGTAAGAGAACTCTTTTGCAATCGAAGCTTTCCATTGTTCCTCTCTTTGATCTTACTTTGTGCACGTGTGTGTGTATGTGTGTGCATGTTTGTGTGCTTTCACTCACGCACTTGTGCCTTCACTTGCTCGTGGTCTTCATATCGATCCTCACGTCTCCGCGGATTGAAAAGTAAAGGAGTGGTGCTTACGCTTGAGCTACAATGGTAAAATCAATGATTCTTCAATTATCTGTTCTTTAATTACCTCCTCTACTTCGGTTTCAATTGGCTTTGAATGAATATGTCTATTTAGAGGTGGTGGAAATACGTTTTCACTACTATGTGGTTCAGGAGATGCAATGGAAAATAAAGTTAAGAACTTAGTTAAACAATGATCATAGGATATGGAAACAAATGATTCTGAAGTAATATGATCTTTAATGACTTCTTCTGTTAGTACTTCTATAGACTTAGTTCTGGTTTGAATGTTTTCAAAACTACTATGCTCAGACTCATGGGATAGCTCAGAAGACATCAAAGAAATCAATGGAATATAATATTAATGCTAAATCTGCTTGAACAAATGAGTTGATAAAGCTAATGAAATAAATCAATTCCTCTAATACAAATGTAAGGTTTAAATGATAGGATAAATGTCTAAAACAAATGGATAAATGGCTAAATGAAAATATCAGGTAGATGGAATGTCTTCAATCTGTCACTTCACGAATCTCTTCACTTCAACTGCTCTTTAATTCTTCAATGTTTGTCTGAAAAAAAACATTAGTAATGTAAGTAAAGTTACAAGAAATCATTGAGAAACATAAAAGACATAATTCGCATAACATTTTCATACACATGCATACACTAAAGCATTCACATCTAATGCATACATTCACACTCATGCTAATATATTCATGTGCACACATTTCTCATGCATACTAATGTACTTTACATGCATGCTTTCAATCATGCTAGTATATGTTAATACACACACATACTAACACACATGCATGCTAACATAACACACACTTCTAAATACATATAACCATGCACATTCATCACTCCTTTTTGAATACATATAATTATGCAAATGTATTAACATTAATTAACATGTACTAACATGCATTAACATGCACACATTCATTAGCTCATGCATATTCATTGATTCATGTAAAGTAACATTTTACATGCTGTTGAAGCTCAAGGTCAAGGACAAAGCATGAAGTGTTGAAGCTCAAGGTCAAGGACAAAGCATGGAAGCGCATCAAGGAAGTGGACACACAAGAAGAAGGAGCAAGTAGGAAGCTCCAAGAAGCACCTGTCAAATTTTCAGAAGAAATCCCTATAAAAATAGTGATTTTTATCATTAAAAATCATTGTAAATACCATTTCCTATTTTTACAACTCCATTTTGTTCAAGCCAAGGAGTCCTTGAGCTTGAGGAGTATTAGATGTATCATACTACCAATTTTCATAATTTTTAGATTCCATTTGAGCTCCCAAATAAGCCCTAGAACCTAATTTTTAACTATACCGGACACTAGGTCTAGACAGGGTCAAAACCACTCAAAAACTATAAAAAGGGCTGGAGAGCTCATTTTTGAGGTTAGCTTGTTGTAGATTTCAGCTTTGTAAGAGAGTTCTTTTGTAATTGAAGTCCTTCCATTGTTCCACTCTTTGCTCTTACCTTGTGCGCATGTGTGTGTATGTGTGTGCATGCTTGTGTGCTTTCACTCACGCAATTGTGCATTTCACTTGCTCTTGGTCTTCATACCGGTCCTCACGTCTCCATGGATTGACATTTATGAGGTGGATCTCCTCAGGTTGGTACTCACCATTGTGCTATAGTGACACCAAATTTGGCGCCGTTGTCGGGGAGAGAGCTTGGAGGACGAGCGTGTGACGGTAAGACGTAGAGTAGCGATGTTGGAAGGTAAAAACATCACCATTTTCAGTTCTGTTTTTTAGTTTTTCTTCTCCTTCATCTTCATCATCATCACCATCTCCACCCACCTTCATCTTCTCAGTTTTTTCCATTTTTTAGAGTATATTTATCTCGCTTTTTACTTGTGGTTGTGAGAAAGAGCCTTAGAGAGGGTGCAGAACTGAAACACTGAAGAAAATAGTTACCAAAATAGCCGAAAATCAGAGTGAACAGCCCCGGACATGAAAAAACCTACACCAAGTATCGTGAGTGGAATATCATGGGTTTGAAGGGAGATTTTGCATCTACAGACACATAGGAGTGACAAGGAGGACACAAGGTACTCATATTTGCAAAAAAAATTGAATTTGGACTCCAAAAACTCCAAGTATCGTGTTTCTCCTACGGTTGAGGTATCGCGATACCTGACAAGTATCGTGATCTCTTGTGGTCGAGTATCGCGATACCTGTAAAGTATCGGGTATCGTTGAGAATTTCTCACGATACTTGTTGGAGATCGCATATCGTGTATCGTGAAATTCAGATCGCGATACTTAGTGAGTATCGTCTATCGTGAGTTTCTGATCGCGATACTTGCTGGATATCGAGTATCACGGATACTACTTTCCCGATACCTGGCAAATATCGAGTATCGTCTTGAATTTCCTCACGATACTTGTCGTGTATCGTGTATCGTGTATCGCAAGATCCCTGATCGTGGTACCTACCAAGTATCGAGTATCGTGTGATCCTGGTCGCGATACCTACTGAGTATCGAGTATCGTGTTTAGTACGCGATATTGGTCAAGTATCGAGTATCGCCTTCATCAAGTATCACGATATTTCCCAAGTATCGTGTATCGTGATATCCCAAGTATCGTGTGTCGTGGGAATTCCAAGTATCGTGTATCGTGATTTTTTTGCGATACCTACCCAATATCGAGTATCATGATTTTTCCGGTGTGTCAAGTGTCGTGTATCGTTTAGTTGAGATATCGTGTATCGTGGCAAGGAAAGTATCAAGTATCGCCTACTTCAAGTATCGCGATACATACCAAGTATCGTGTATCGCCTGTTTTGAAGCATTTCCTGAGAGGTCATGTTTCCCTCTTTTAACCCCCAGAAACCTGAACTGGCATAACTTTCTCATATGAAATCCGTTCGGAGTGATCTTGGGTTTGTTGGAAATCTCGTGGGGAGTACAACACAAACATCGACTGGTTATGCTGAAATTAATATCAGGATTATTAGATAGGGTATTTTTAAGTTGACCCTCAGGTTGGACTAGGAAGCAAGGGGTTCCACAAGATTTTGAGCAGATCAAAGGACAATTGTGGACCTGTAGACAAGGCTTATGAACCTAAGATCAAGTAGACACTTAGGAAGAGATAGATAAAGTGTCAAATCACTTGAAACTTAGGTCAATTGCACAACCAAGTCAGGGCCTCACAACTCAGGGGTTAACACTACGTGTTGAATTCATAGACAAGTGAGTCAAAAATGTGACTTAACTGGGAGAGACTCTTGGTTTCTGAAGACATGCATAGTCCAACACCTAGGGAAGGTTTTATGTCTAGATTGGAAGGTGAATATCGGATGTCTCTTCAATATATATCCACTAACTTGCAAGGAATACCCTTCTACCTCGATGGTCTACACAAGACAGTAGCAAGAATGATAAACACCACAGAATCTGAAGTAATTCCAAGACAAGCTGTCAAGTATGAAAGTGGAGTTTATAGGGACAAGATGGACCAGATATATGTAGTACCTAAAAACCCTGATCAGATTAATGAAAGAGGAGAGTTAGCTCGAGATCATGCAACTACCTCACAAAACCCATTCGAGACCCGCAAAGCACAGAAAATGTGATGTTAGGACAAATGAAGCAAGGTAGTATACCCAATGGACCACATGAGCAATTCACGATGCCAAGAATTAAACCCCATAACCACACTAGCCAGGGAACGGGAAATATGAATAGAACCACCCCAAGGTGTAGGAGCTCGAACACACCTAGAAAAATCTGCTTATCCCATCATAAGTCAAACCCCAGAGCCCAGCAAAATACTGAGACCAATCCAATTGGCCAAATATATGCAAAATCGTTACGATGGCACAGGAGAGCCGTATGACCACATTGCAGAATTCAAGCAGGTATTGCGAGCGGAGCAAGTGGATGACTTTTTCATGCAATATGAATCCTTTGGGCTAACCCTCACATGAATAGCCTTGACCTGGTTTCAATCCTTGGATCCAAGTTGCTTTGAACATATTGAACAATTCTTCCAAGAACTTATTTGGGAATTCACTAAGCGAGGGATCAAGCACAATTCATCATCCTTACTACACAGTTTCAAGCAAGCTTCCAATGAGACAGTAAAAAATGCAGCACGAAGATTTAAGCAATACGTAGCCCGATGCCCTGTGTCAGAGAGACCTTCTCAGCAAAAAATGATATCTTTATTTTTAGAAGGTCTAACCAATGGAACATTGAGAATCTTAGTATACGTAAAACGACTACAAACCCTAAGTGAATGCCTTCAGGAGTGCATAGATTTGGAAGACAACTTAGCTGAGGATCTCAAAACTACACAAGATCCTACCAAATCAGAGGATACGATAAGCAATGAAACTTCTAGTTCGAGTTATGTGGAGGAAGTGACAGAGTTAGTGGCCAAGAAATTAGGAGTACAAGGACAAAGGAACTACCAGAACTCCTTCGTGAGAGTGCCCATGTTAGGAAGTTGCACACTTTGCGGTGGGGATCATCCATCTCATGTCTGCACCAGAGAAGGATTAGGGTTATCACAACCTTACCCATATGATAGATAACCAACTCAAGCACCTAACATGTACTCTTATAATGAGCAGAAGTACATCAACTATAGCATCTAGAACTATCCAATGAATAGACAGCCACCATCGTTTGTACCACCCCAAGGTAGACCATATAGGTACCCTCCTACAGAACAATGCAGAGAAGTTCCTAGGTATAACCCCTGTCCAGGACCACGAGGAGCAACTAGACTGTATGAACATGGAGGATATAGCCAACCTCAACCTATATCAGGACAACAACCACCCCAACCACTAACTCCAACACAAGGGCAGAACATCAAAATACAAGTCGTTTGTCTTGAGTGTGGCAAAGAACAACTCCTGAGAGATTGCCCTGGACATCCCTCTAGTGCACCAAAGGTTACATCCATTAATGTAGTAGGCTTAATGGGGGATTCAAGTTCGGATAGTGATAATGTGGCTCCTATACATGCAGTTACAAGGGCACAAACCTTACAAAAAGCTAAACTAGTTGAGCAATCAGAGCCAAGTGAATCAGGAGAGCCTAGTAAGAGGAAAACAAGAACTTGGAAGGATACTAGAGAGAAGGCCAATCGTAAGTGGACCAAAAAGTTATCCGAACTAGAAGAAAGCCTGAAAGATGCAAAAACAAAAATAGAAGATATTGCCTCTCAAAGACCCTCAGAGGTCAAAACTCCGTCCACACCACCTCATCCCACCCCACCAACCATTGTAAATAGTCCACCACAACCAGGATCTATTCTTGCAGATCCAACCCCAGAAGACTTGGACATGATGTTCAAGGCATACGAAGCTCGAATTCAAGAAGGGCCAACACCTGCAAACCTAGACAAGAACTACCCTAGAGCAGATTAGAGATTGAACAGACAAAAATGTACATTAAAATGGTGGAACTAGCTCAAGCTATGTTCGAGGCCAATCAATCATTCAATCAGACAAATGCTATTACACCGGGTTTGCACTTCCAGGGATTACTAGATAGATTAGAGCAGTTGGTAAATAAACCTCAAGTTCCTTTACCTCCACAGGCTCAACCAACTGTTGAAAGAGAAAGCTCATCACCAAAGAAAGTCTATGTTCCTAACCCCTTAGATGATGGAGAACCTCTTCAATTCAACAACACACTCAAAAGTTCTTGCGGGAAATACAAGAAGAGAAATGGGCCAAGGAGAAGGATGTTTCCCCTCCTATTCTTGAGATTGACGACCTTCATGATCAATTTCCACAAGACATTCCATCTATTTATGGGGAGCAAACGGAGCAACAAGAAGATGAACGATTAGATTTTGAATCTAATTCTTTACAAGACTTGCCACAATTCACAGGCCCATGGGAATCTGAATCTCTCCAGATTAGAGCTCCCACAATATTGATCAGAAATGAAGACTCGGTGGTTCCAAGAAACATTGAAGTCATGAAGAACACTAAGGTTCAGTGTCATCTCACGGTAGAGGAGCTGCTCAAAGTGAAACCTGAGCTATGGAATCACGTGGAGGATCAGGTTCCCGAACTTGATTCCAAAATGCCAAAAGCAGGCTCTAAAGAGAAAGTTTCAGAGATACCTCTTGATAAAATAGGGGACATGAGTGAAGGTGAAGAAGGTAATACTTATCTTCCAATCACCTACCAAGGTTACACAACCAAAGCGATCATACATTCAGGTGCTGGTGCTGCTATTGCAACCACCTCCTTGTGGAAGCGATGGGGCAAGCCCACATTAAGACCAACTAGAATGAAGCTTCAAATGGCTGACGGCCATGTGGAAAGACCTCTAGGATTGCTCCAAGGGATAACTCTAACCACCTGTGGTGTAGAGTTTGAACACACATTTGCTATATGTAACTTTAAGAAAAATACTGTCTACGAGATGATCCTAGGCAGACCCTTCCTACGACAACTGCAAATAGTACAGGATTGGGGAACCAACTCCTTGTACTTGCACTGCTTAGGGGTCACCACCAAGGTCAAATAATTTGAAGGATTACACCTTTAGAGATGTACCACCCCTACAGTGGAATCCTATCCACAAGGAGCAAGAAGATTCAGTCTCTCTACACTCTAAAAGTTCATCTGATACATCCTGGATGCATGAAGACACTCATTTGTGGATGTGCAAGGTCGCAAAGGAAGAGGAAAAACGCTTAAAGGCAAGAGAAAAAGGAACTTCCCAAGGAGATAGACCAGATCGAGACCCAGCCTATACACCGATGATATTTCTAGATGAGGAATTTGAGCCTCATGGCTGGGCAGAAATCCTAGCCACCATGGACATTGCTGTCAATGAAGAACAATGGACACCTCATTGTGATGAGGAGGGTTATGATATTTCAGTGTTCCTGTGTCAGCCCTTGCTAGAAGAATGTGACTCTAGTGACTCCATAGAAGAAGAAGAGAATGATGATGATATAGAGTCCATTGTGATGGATAGTTGCTTTATTTCAGAGGAGCACTATCTAGAAGACATAGGAGTATTTACACAAAAAGAAGAAGACCTTCTCACAAGCATCAAAACGGTAAATTCAAAGGATGGGAGTGAAGGTAGTCAAAAGAAAAATAAAAGAAAAGTAGTGAAACAAGGAGAGGAGGAGCAATTGTTTGAAGTACCAAAAAATCTCAAAAAATACGAAGTTGAGGACTGAAAAATTTTGGTACGAATGTCTAAGAGAGAGGCCACAATAGGAGAAGCATATGATAACAAAGAAAAGACAAAAAAAGTCGTAGTCACCATGGAAAAGAACGAAGAGAGATGTACATACATAGGAGATGACCTGAGTAAAGAAGAGGAAGCAGAGTTGGTAGCCTTGTTAAGGGAATATAGGGACCTGTTTGCATGGCACTATAGAGACTTGAAGGGAGTAGATCCAAAAATTTGCTCTCATACGATCCCCATGATAGCAGATGCCAAGCCCACCAAACATAAGCCCTACACATATAATTCCTTGATGGATTTTCAGGTTACAACCAAGTAGCCATTGCCCCAGAAGATCAACACAAAACGGCTTTTGCCACAGAATGGGGAATCTTTGCATTTCGGGTGATGCCATTTGGCCTCACCAATGCACCTGCAACCTTTCAACGACTCATGTGCCATGTCTTCAAAGAGTTCTTGCGAAAGAGCTTAGAAGTATATGTGGATGGTTTATGTGCTCATTCCCAAGAGCGAAGATACCACATCCTTGAGCTCAGACAGATCTTCAACAAGTGTAGAGAATATCGAGTGTGTCTGAACCCAGAAAAGTGTGTGTTCATGGTACGTCAAGGTAAAATCTTAGGTCACATTGTCTCTAAGAATGGAATATCAACAGATAAGGATAAGATAAAAGCCATAGCGGAGTTGCCAAGGCCAAGGAATGTTAAAGAGGTACAAGCCTTTATGGGCCATTGTGGATATTACCGTAGGTTTATTCACATGTATGCAATTATAGCTATGCCTCTTTATGCCAACAAATTTTGAGTGGAACGATGAATGCAAAAAGTCCTTCAATGAGTTGAAGAGACGCTTGTGCACAACACCAATACTGACCACTCCTGATTGGAATAGGCCATTCCATGTACACGTGGATGCTTCCAATTATGCAATAGGATGTGTGTTGTCATAACCCACTGGTGAAGGCAACCTAGATTTGCCTATAGCATATGCTAGTAGGCAATTGAACGTTGCAGAACGAAACTACACCACAACCGAAAGAGAAGGCTTAGGTATGGTATATGCCGTAAAGAAGTTTAGACACTATCTGTTGGCCAACAAGTTCAAATTTTTCACTGATCATCAAGCTTTATTATACTTGGTCAATAAACCTTGCAACACGGGACGCTTAGTAAGATGGTTCCTCTTACTAATGGAATATGACTTCGAAGTGGTTGTTAGGAAAGGTAGAACCCACCTTAGGGCGGATCACCTATCTCGCATCACTTCAGGTGAGTCACCGCAAGGAGTGTCCGATGAATTTCCCAATGCTTATCTGTTCAATCTAGAAGTTGTTTCTAAATGGGCAAATAAGTTGGTACCAGTCCTAACCTTTGGACCTGCAAATAAGAATGTAAAATCAAACAAAGATGAAATTGTAAAATCAAAAAAATATCAAATACTGGCAGGAAGCATGTATAAACAAGACAGGGAAGGTGTTCTATCTTGTTGTGTCGAGGACGATGAACATAGTAGTTGGTTGCAACAAGCCCATGAAGGATTTCTAGGAAATCACTATTCTAAATAGTGAACATTGCAAAATCTAAAACGTTTAGGAGTGTATTGGCCTAGTATAGACAAAGAAATTCATGAGTGGATTAAGAATTGTCCCGTGTGCCAAAAGAGACCCCCAATGGAGCATGCCACCCTTTATCACGTGTCGTTAATCCCAGATTGGAGTGCTCCATTGGTAGAATTTATGAGGTCAGGCACATTACCTAAGGAGGCTAGTCTAGCAAGGAAACGAAGCATGGAGCAAGAAGCCCAAGACTACACCCTAATAGGAGATAACCTATACCGAAGAGGCAAGGATGGATAATTAAGATTGTGCATTCACGAATCAGACTACTTGAAAGTCTTAGAAACTGCCCATAGCAGTGTTGCAGGTGGACATTTTGGTCCTGACCGAGTAATTAAGACTATTCTATTCTCAGGACTTTGGTGGCCCACTCTTCATATGGATGCACATACCTATGTGAAGAAATGTGACACATGCCAACGTGCTCAATATCCAATTAGAAAAGATGAGATGCCTTTAAGGCCAATGATGGGAGGACGTGCATTCTCGAAGTGGGGCATAGACTTTGTAGGTCCTATTAACCCCCCAGCTAGAAACTCCCATGCAGAGTACATTATTGTAGCCACGGACTACCTTACAAAGTGGGTAGAAATCAAAGCCACAACAAAGAATGATGCTCAAACTACAGCGAAGTTTTTATTCGAGAACGTGTTCACGAGATATGGATTACCAATAGAGTTAGTTACTGATAGAGGTACACACTTCTTGAATGAAGTAATCGAAAATCTTCTCCAAGAATTCTTGGTGATACATAAGAAGTCTGCCCCCTATCATCCACAAGCTAACGGACAAGCTGAGAGCACGAATAAGATCCTATGTAACGTGTTGAAAAAACTCATAAATAACAAACGCTCTGATTGGGACAAACAACTTCATCATGCTGTTTGGGCCTACCGAGTTGCCTACAAAACGGTACTCAATGCCACCCCATTTTAGATGGTCTTCGAACAGAATGTTGTGCTATCATTGGAATTCCTAATCCCAACTTTAAAAGTAGCATAAGAGCATGAGTGGAATGGACATGAATTATCCTCTAGGATCTTTGATCTAGAACGCTTAGGTGAGACAAGGCTACGAGCAGCGGCAGGCATCTATGCTACAAAGAAACGACAAAAGGCATACTATGATGCACACATCAAAGATAAAGGATTGAAAGAGGGAGACCTAGTGTTGGTTTATACACTAAAGCAACATGCCGTAAATTGGAAAAAAGAGGATACGGACCCATGATCATTAATAGAATTTCCACTAGCGGTGCAGTTCAATTGGCCACACTAGAAGGCGATGTCTTACCCAACTATATCAGTGGTTGTCGAGTCAAGCTATATCAAGAACCTCTTACAGAGGATATGCTAAAGAGACTCAACACTGCTAAGAAGCAAAAAGAAGAAGAATTAAGGGTTAGAGAAGAAGCACAGGCAGAGGCGAGAGAACGCATTAGGAGAAATAGGTTAAGACGCCAAGGCCTAGATATCAATCATGAGGCCCCAAGATACCACATGGCCATGTGTCAAACATCAAGTGCAATTGCTTCTCAAATAATGGATCGACGTCCCTTTGTGAACATCGCGGTAGGACAAGGGAAGAA
Organism: Ceratopteris richardii; assembly: GCA_020310875.1. Classification (NCBI taxonomy): domain Eukaryota; kingdom Viridiplantae; phylum Streptophyta; class Polypodiopsida; order Polypodiales; family Pteridaceae; genus Ceratopteris; species Ceratopteris richardii. The sequence goes on along the minus strand of CM035417.1, from coordinate 50,934,005 downwards.
TGCAAGAACTGTGAGAGCATTGATTGACTCAGGTGCAGCAACTAGTGCCGTTAGACTATCCTACTGTCAAGACTTGCAATTGAACATAAAGCCTATAGAAGCCTATCTCATAGGTTTGGGAGGTGTGGAAACCCCTTGTTTGGGAGAGGTGGAACTTTCCATCTACCTTCAAGATGTTCCAATGAAAGTCAAAATGCTAGTATGTCATGATGAATATATTATAGAGCCACTTGTCTTGGATCAAGATTGGATTTACGACCATGCAGTCAACTTGAACCTACGATGTCAACTCCTTCAAGTTGGGGCACCTGAACAATGTATCACATTAGAATTAGAGAATTGCATGCGCACAAAGCCAAGTAGCACACATTCTCTTAGTTCTTCCGAAACTAATCTTTGTAAAGAAAATGTCGTGTGTGTCACAAACCCTATGAAGCAAAAGGACTCAATCATGGAAGCACAAGCTCATAGGCCAACAAACCTATCTTCTCTCTCACATACTAATGCGAGTGTAACTCGACCAAAGAGGCAAGCAAAAAAGACATCTGCTATATCAACTAGACAGACAGAATTCAAGAAGAAAGAAGCTCAGGGCATGAAGCAGATTTGGGTACGAAAAGAAGAACAACCACCAGCTTTGGCACAACCCTTCCCAATGAGGCAAGCCAACCATGCTGATAGAAGCATCAAGAAACGAGGACCAGCTCAATCCTACGGTCTTCGACAAATTTGGGTACCAAAGCAATCGAGGGAGGCCGACCATGATAACGTACGAATTTGGGTGCCAAAGAAGTTAGTTGCAGCTCAACACGAGCGATTACAAATGTGGGTACCCAAGACACTCTTACATGCACAAACACCACAAATCTCCCTCCCAAGCAAAGCTTCCACAAAGATGCCAAGGAGAAGCAAGGGTCAACACCAGACACAAAGAACCAAAGCAGATCAACCCACCTCTTCGACAATCATAAAAAGGCAACCAAAAAGGGTATGGGTTTGGAAGCCAAAAGTATTAGCAGCTTCCACAAAATCAAAGAGCCAACCACGCTGGATACCAACTTTTAGACACCATTCCATGATGAAGGGGCCATGAGTGATCTCCACAAAGCCACGTACCATTCTCAAATGGATCCCTATAAGGAGGATTACATCATTGCAAGATTCAATCGACACCTCCAAACAAAGATTGCATCAAGTCTAGAATTAACATCAAAAAGCCTCGACCAATAGCAACCATGTGCCATTGGCATAACCTTGTCTTTTGCACCATTCAGGTCATGCATTTCCAAAGTATGCAATTATCTAGGGCCACATTACACGGCCGTGCATAGACACAATTGAGAATCCCAAGCACATGCAACACATTGGACATATGTAAAATATTTTATTGATACTAACATCTTTCTTCTTGTTTTGTGACCTTGTAAAAAAATAAAAACTAAAAATAAAAAATAAAAAAAAAACCAAAAGAAAAAATGGGATTGTGTGTTTGACGAATCCCCAATGCGAACCATCGACAACGGAAGACAAGCTGATGGTCAATCATCATGATGGAGTACAACACGGAGAGATGAAGATCAACAGACCTTTCAACATGGTAAGATATGTATGCTTCAACAACACTATAACCATGATAGATTAGGAAACCTCCTCGTCGACATACCCTTGAGAACTTCACTCAAGACCCAATTTCTTGCACCATACTTCTTCCCATGCATTTTCCAAGTATGCATGCATAGGGCTACATTACAAGGCCATGCACAAGGCACATATATTGTTCAACCCATGCACTAATGCACTTACCCACCATCCATTATGGGTTACATGTACTTGGCATGAAAACTATGAAAGCCATCTTTGGAAGAACCAGAGGACATCACGGTGACAACAACTAGAACCAGGAAGCAATCCACCACAAGAGTTGCTCATAATCAACATTGACAACCTCTTTCGAGTAGCTCACAATTTTTGCAAGCTCACAAAGACACCATCCAGCTGGAATACAAGGAAGCGTACATACAAAGGTAGCAGTGACAAAATGAGGAACCAGATATCTACCCAAGCTACAATTGGAAGACGGACCACTCTTGTGGATACATGGTGGACACTATCTCTCCAACAACTACACGGAACAACCACTACAACAAGGGTCTGTCAGGGACGACAGACTGTAGATGGGGGGGGGGAGTGTTGAAGCTCAAGGTCAAGGACAAAGCATGAAGTGTTGAAGCTCAAGGTCAAGGACAAAGCATGGAAGCGCATCAAGGAAGTGGACACACAAGAATAAGGAGCAAGTAGGGAGCTCCAAGAAGCACCTGTCAAATGTTCAAAAGAAATCCCTATAAAAATAGTGATTTTTATCACTAAAAATCATTGTAAATACCATTTTCTATTTTTACAACTCCATTTTGTTCAAGCCAAGGAGTCCTTGAGCTTGAGGAGTATTAGATGTATCATACTACCAATTTTCATAATTTTTAGATTCCGTTTGAGCCCCAAAATAAGCCCTAGAACCTAATTTTTAACTATACCAGACACTAGGTCTGGACAGGGCCAAAACCACTCAAAAACTATAAAAAGGGCTGGAGAGCTCATTTTTGAGGTTAGCTTGTTGTAGATTTCAGCTTTGTAAGAGAGTTCTTTTGTAATTGAAGTCCTTCCATTGTTCCACTCTTTGCTCTTACCTTGTGCGCGTGTGTGTGTGTATGTGTGTGCATGCTTGTGTGCTTTCACTCACGCACTTGTGCATTTCACTTGCTCTTGGTCTTCATACCGGTCCTCACGTCTCCACGGATTGACATTTATGAGGTGGATCTCCTCAAGTTGGTACTCACCATTGTGCTAGAGTGACACATGCATACACATGCATCCGTACACTTAATTCATATTGACAAATACACATTCATATACTTACACACTTCTCTTATGAATGCACATACTTCACATGTATGCTTATACATACTAACATGTGCTAACTCATGTATGTACTTCTAATACACAACCTACCTATAGTAACATACATCCTAACACATTTGTAACCTTTCACTTAAACCAACTCTTATTTCCTGTGCACCCTAATCATACATTCACACACATGCTCATTCATTCACTTACATACATATATGCCCATACATACCAACCATACACACACTAATGCATACTAACCGTGCATACACTTCCATGCATATGCATATACACTAACACACAGGCACATACTAATATGTACTCATATATACTAAAATTCTAATTAAACCTTAGAAGTATTTAGCTAATTATATCATTCCAATTTCTAATTAAACAATACCATAAATAATTAAACCTTATTATAACTAATTAAAAAAATACATTAATACATATCTAATTAGATTAATTATTTTTTCTATATAACTAACCTAACATAACATTATCTTTCTCTCTTTCTATCTCTCCTATCTCTCTCTCTCTCTCTCTCTTTCTCTCTTTCTCTCTCTATCTCTCTTTCTCTCTCTCTATCTCTCTCTCTCTCTCCTAACTCTCTCTCTCTCTCTCTCTCTCTCTCTCTCTCTCTCTCTCTCTCTCTCTCTCTCTCTCTCTCTCTCTCTCTCTCTCTCTCTCTCTCTCTCTCTCTCTCTCTCTCTTCTCTCTCTCTCTCTCTCTCTCTCTCTCTCTCTCTCTCTCTCTCTCTCTCTCTCTCTCTCTCTCTCTCTCTCTCTCTCTCTCTCTCTCTCTCTCTCTCTCTCTCTCTCTCTCTCTCTCTCTCTCTCTCTCTCTCTCTCTCTCTCTCTCTACTCTCTCTCTCTCTCTCTCTCTCTCTCTCTCTCTCTCTCTCTCTCTCTCTCTCTCTCTCTCTCTCTCTCTCTCTCTCTCTCTCTCTCTCTCTCTCTCTCTCTCTCTCTCTCTCTCTCTCTCTCTCTCTCTCTCTCTCTCTCTCTCTCTCTCTCTCTCTCTCTCTCTCTCTCTCTCTCTCTCTCTCTCTCTCTCTCTCTCTCTCTCTCTCTCTCTCTCTCTCTCTCTCTCTCTCTCTCTCTCTCTCTCTCTCTCTCTCTCTCTCTCTCTCTCTCTCTCTCTCTCTCTCTCTCTCTCTCTCTCTCTCTCTCTCTCTCTCTTTGCGCGTTGTGCGTCTTCGAGTCGTGGGGGGGAAGAGAATTATTTTTCTCTTTTGTTTTAATTAACTCTCTCTCTCTATCTCTCTCTCTCTCTCTCTCTCTCTCTCTCTCTCTCTCTCTCTCTCTCTCTCTCTCTCTCTCTCTCTCTCTCTCTCTCTCTCTCTCTCTCTCTCTCTCTCCTTTCTCTGCGCATGCACTGCTAGGGAAGGAGGGTCAGTAGGGGAGAAAACAAAAAAATTAAACTAAAAACTCTCTCTAACTCCCACGTGTAGCTCCGAAAAAGTCTCTCTCTAGAGATGTGCCTCATCTCATCCTCCCTGTCAGCCGTATGATGTCAGTAGCCAGAAGCCGCCAGTCCTCTCTCTTACTCTCTGCGCTATAGCTTCACACTGCTCCCAGGTAAGGTTCTACTCACTCTCTCTCTTCTATCCTTTGTTCACCAGCTCAACCACCAGAGAAGCTCCTCTCTCTACGTCCGTCTCCAGTCTGATCGTGCGCCGTCAACAGTTTCTAGTCTTCACAGACCGTTGCTGCTAGAAGCAGGAGCGAGAGGAGTTAAAGACTTTTTCTCTCACTATGCATCACCTCACCAATGATTATCTTTACGGTGCCTCACATTCCATGGAATCTTCGTCCCATACCTATTCCGAAAGCCCATTTACCAAAGTTAATGAGGCTTCTTGAGGAAAAGATTCACATGTGAATTCTTGAGCCATCGTCTGCACCCTACTCAAATAGGTGGTTTATTGTTCCCAAGAAAGATGGAAAATTATGATTCATACAAGATTTACAACCCGTAAATAAGGTTACTATTAGGAATGTAGGTACTGGCCCCATTGTAGGAGAATTCGTTGAAGCATTTGCTGGTCATGCCATTTACTCAATCGGAGACTTATATTCTGGCTATGATCAATTTCAGCTTGTTATTGAAAGTAGAGACATTACGACCATGAAAACTCCTTTAGGCTTAGTTCGCATGTGCACTTTGCCACAAGGAGCTACTAATTCAGTAACACATATGATGAACGCCATGAATTCTGTATTACATGACTTCATTCCTAATATAGCCATGCCATTTATAGATGATATTCCTATTAAAGGATGTATTGAGAATGCGAAAGATGAAACTTTAGATTCTTCTGGCTGTAGGAAATTTTTTGTAGACCATATCTCTGACTGTGAAACGATTTTCTAGATATTTGAAGAGGTTGGTCTTACTTTCTCCATTGAAAAGTCTGTTTTTGGTGTCAATGAGGTACTCATAGTTGGTCATTTATGTGGATATTACGGTGAGAGGCCATATCCACCTAAGGTTGATGCCATAAACAAGATTTCTGAGACATGTAGTAATATTAGTGAGGTAATACGATTTCTTGGTGCTTGTGTGTTTTATTCTATTCCATGTTGCTAACTGCCTTTATGCATTGATAAGGAAGAATCAAAAGTTTCTTTGGATTGAAGAACACTCAAGAGCTATGAAAAAGTTAAAGAAATTACTTCTTGAATCTCTTGTTTTAAAACGAGTAGATTATTCTAATCAAAAGGCTATTATTTTAACTGTTGATACAAGTCCCATAGGTATAGGATGGGTTATTGGTCAGGATGACGAAGAGGGTAAAAGGTATGCTGTGAGATTTGGAGCTAAGATTTTACATGATATGCAAAGAAACTATCCGCAAATTAAACGAGAACTTTGGGATTTAGTCACGACATTAAAATCCGATAAGGAATATTTTATAGGTGCAAATGTAATTGTAGAGACAGATTGTTTACCACCGATAAGAATGATCACAAATTGTTCTTCACCTGGCATTGCTATGCTTTGCTGGATTTCTTATATTGAATTTATAAATCCGGTTTAAATTCATATTGCAAGTAAATCTAATTCTGTTGCTGATATGCTTTCTCGAGCTAGGTTTGATGATGAGAAAGAAACAGAATTAGATATAAATGCAATTAATTATGATTCTAAAGCATACATATATGAACAGTTTAATATTATACGAAGGAGAGTGGCAGGATATTGGGAAGTATCTTAGTACTTTGATTAGATCACCTACATGGTATTCAAATAGATTTAGGAATATTAGGAAAATAGCTTTCAACTTTTTCCTAAAAGATGGTCTAATTTGGAGACATGCAAGGGGGAAAATTAGATTGCCACAAAGAGTACTAGGTACTTAGAATCTTCAGATGCAAGTCATGAAGAGCATGCATGATACTTTATGGGCTGGACATAAGGGATTCGTAGCTACTTATGAGAAGATTAGAGAGGATTACTGGTGGTCATGCATCTATGTTACTGTAAAAATTTTTTGAATTCTTGTGACGTATGTCAAATTCATTCATCAGTTAAGCATAGGGATCCGTTGCATCCTACCTATCCACCATGTATCCATTATAAGTGGATAGTTGAATTAGTGACCATGTTCAAAGGTATAGATAAGATGAGATATATAGTTCTTGCATGAGAAGATCTTACTAACCATGTTGAAGGTCGAGCCCTAAGATCTAAGACAACTTTTAATGTATGTAAATTTCTTCTTGAAGATGTAATCTCACGATTTGGTTATGTTGAAAAGGTAGTGGCTGATAGGGGAGAATTAGATGTGCAAGAGGCTAGAGATTTCTTTGCTAGGCATGGAATTCGTTTAGCTCTTACTACTGCTTATAACCCTAAGGCTGACGGGAAGATAGAAAGAGGGCATTATCCTATTATTAAAGCCATTTCTAAATCTTGTAATGAGAACTTATGAATTGGCTGAAATTTCTGCCATTTGCATTGTGGGCTGATATAATGACCTGCACTAGAACGACGGTGTCGGGAAGAAGGAGGTCGTGGCGGGAAGCCGGCGCGTGGGGTTGGATCAGGCCCCGCTCTGGTGCACCGTTCCCGCTGTCCTGCGAGCGGTGTCTGCGCGCTGGGCGCCTCGCCTGTGATCTCCGGAGCGTGCGCGATCCTCGTAGGGTCCCTCGCCCCTCGGAAGTGTCGAGACGTGGGACCGTGGGCGTCGGAAAGAGACGATCGGGTACCGCAGTGAAACACGTGATGTAGATCAAGCTCAAAGATACAGCGAAATATGAAACTGAAGTACTCCAATAAAAATGAGTGATACAAACAGGCCGCTACAGTGCGGGCCGATGGTACAATAAAACCGCTACAGTGCGGTGCGATGATCCAGTATAAACGCCGCCGCTACAGTGCGGGCCGGCTAGTGTCTACTCTAGATCCCTCGCTACAGTGCGAGAAATCGCCCACGAGATTCCGCTTCGATCTTCACGGTCCAAGCTTTTCTTGCAACTTTACTTCGGTCCGTTCTTTTCTTCAAGTATCCTCCGCAATGGCCTTCCTTCTCTTTACTTCAGATAATCAGAAACCGCATAAACCTGGAGGAGACGATCCACAAAGGCAATCCACAGGATGGGGGTACTCTTTTCTTCAATCTTTAATCACTTGATATGCTTCATAAACCTGCATGAACCTGCAGGAAGGTTCCACAAGAAAGACCATGGGGTGGGGTACTCTTTATCTTAAGTCTTCAATGCTTTCACTTCATATAATCAGCAACCACATAAACCTGTAGGAAGGTTCCACAAGAAAGACCACGGGGGTGAGGGGGGAGTTAGTACAATGAGAAATATCATGAAACTTTCATTTATATTTATCCACTTTAATTCCTCTTTTCTTGAAATTCCATATGCAACAATTCATTGTTTATATGATTCCATACATGTAAAAAAATCCAACCCAAAACAAAGCTTTTACTTTCTTTCTCTAAAGTCCAACTAGGCATAAACTCCCTTGCATCCCCTTATGCTATTTCCCGGCTTGCCTTTGCTCCTTCTCAACACTCCGTCTCTCCTTTCTTCACTTTTCCCTTTTTCATCCTTCTTCTCTACCCTCCATCTCATTCTTCATCTTAACACTTGGATCAACAATGCTCTTTCCTCTCCATTGTTTGTCCCTTCTCTTATGCCTCAAACGGGCATTCACCCCTTTCTAATGTTAGGTTTGCAAGAACCTTCTCTCTCAATGAGAAAGTATGCAAGATTTTCATGTCTACTATGCCACGAGTAAATAGCCTAAGCACAAAAACCATAGTCTGATCTTTTTTTTTTTTTTTGAACAGAACAGGAAGGATAAAATTGATGCAAAGCAAAGAAAGTACAAATACAAAAGAGGCTCTCCTTAGAGCCCTTTACAGCACAAGGCTGTCTTACATCAGGATAGAGTCAACAAAATCACAAAGATAGGTGATCAAGTATCCCCTAGGCTTTGAGTACATTCTAAGGAGCTTATTTCTCCACACATTGTGGTGGTAATTTTTAAAAATCACAAATGGGCTCTTGAATTCAGTTTGGGACTCGTTACAAGAGGAACTACATATGCCGCGGTGGGAGGGGGGAGAGATACTCTCTCTCTCTCGCGTGCGCGCTGCCGTCGTGGGAGGGGGAGAGATTCCCTCTCTCTCTCTCGCGTGCGCGCTGCCGCCGTGGGAGGGGGGAGAGATACTCTCTCTCTCTCGCGTGCGCGCTGCCGCCGTGGGAGGGGGAGAGATTCCCCCTCTCTCTCTATTCCCGTCTTTTGTGCGTGCGCAACGCCGCCTGTCCTCCTTTCTCTCTCTCCAATGCGCGACTACACGACCCTACAGCCGAGTGCCGACCTTCCCTCTCTCCTTTAGCCGAAAGGATTCTCTACAGCGCAATCATATGCAGAGTCTCAGACATTCTCTGGCTCTCTCCGCCACGCAAGCCTGCGTCTCTGTTGACTTGATCCTCTCTCTCTTGTCATACCGGGCGGCGGGTATCCCTCAGCGCACGGAATCTCTACAGTTCCGATTCTCTCTTTTTTTTTTTTTTTTTGAGAGAACAGGAAAGATAAAATTAATGCAGGAAAAGAAAGGTTACATCATGGGGCTTAGCCCCAGAGGAGAATCAAGAGATAAGGGCTTCCAGGAACTGACTCAAGGAGAGCCTGGCTAGAGAGTACATTTTAAGCAGTGAGGCCTTCCATCTGTTGGGTCTATTCACTCTCATAATGTGGTGTTGGTCAAAATTACAATTGAGGGCATCACAGAGGCTGGTTTTACAAAGATGTAGCAATCTCAATACACCATTATTGCAGGCGAAAAGAAAATCCCTAGGCTTGTGGGAGAACATTTTTTCGTTCCTATTTTTCCAAATGTACCATAGAGTATGGGCTCTAATCATCTGCCAAAGGGCTATATCCATTCTTTTACTTTCTCCAAGCAAAATCTCGTTGACTCCCAGCTGAGGAAGACCCTCAGCAGAACAGTACAAATTTAGGTAATACCAAAACTTTTGAGCATTTATACAGTGGACAAAGAGATGACTAATGTCCTCAACCTGTCCACAAAAGGGACAATTTCCTGCACTAATTTTAGCCCTCCTGGCTCTGCTTCCAGTCCAAACACCCTGGTGGATAATCAGCCACAACAGGAAAGCTTGTCTTGAGGTGTTAGCAAAGGCCCAGACAGTCCTGAATCTATACTTCCATTGGGATCTACCCCATTGAACCTTCCACTTGTCATTTAATTTGTTAGTGACCCAAGTGTCATTGAGTCCAGCTGATTTGAAATTTTTGAAAATATCTCATGCAACTTCAGTAACTCCAACTTCTTTATGATAATTGTAATCCTCCAATTTGTCAATCAACCAAGTCCTTTTCTTCAACAGTTCCTGTTTACAGGCAGCAGACAAAGTATCATTTCCTTGGATAAAACTTATATCACAAACTTGCCTGCCATCCCAAAGAGAGTTCCAGGAATCAAATCCTGCTTTCCTGCACTTATTCATCCGAATAGTTAGCTCTTGAGGACAAGAATCAGAGAACCAGCCAATCCAGACAGAACTTTGTAAAACGACATTAGAATTTTTGTAATAATATAAAGGTAGTTTGTAGGAACTTTTAATAAGATTCCAAGCTTTCCAGAAAGAACAAATAAGTTTACTCCCCTTGGGAATGACTTGGAGAGGAGAGGTTATGACATCCCACCATTTAAGGATGGTCCAACTTTTGTACCCTGCAACAGAAAATTCAGCAACATTCCTTTTAATGAGAGCAGACCAGAAATCTGTAGAGTTAGTGGCCCTAAGAATCCACTTGCCAGCCATTTGTATGGCCATCTTAGAAGGACAAACAATACCCAACCCTCCCTCATCTTTTTTAAGACAACAGGTTCTCCAAGCAACCTTGGCAGTTTTGGAATTTTGAGTAGACCCTCCCCATAAGAATCTTCTGGACAAACCAATGACCTGGGCAAGTTGTCTTTTGTTAGGCATCCAGCAGGCAAAGAAATAAGTAAGAACAGGCAGGACATAATGCTTTAACACAAAAGCTCTTTGAGAAAGATTTTGCTGAAAGTTCATCCAATGAAACACTTTAACTCTAAACTTGTCAAACATCCAGTTCCATCTTTGCTCAAAAGAAACCCCAAATCCCATAGGGATGCCCAGAAGTCTAAAAATAGAGCCTTCCATTATGAGGTCACATTTATTAGCCTTTATACAATCAGGAATCACTTTATTAGAGGAATAGAAACCGGTTTTCATATGGTTGACAATAGACCCACTAGCAGTACAGAACACTTGAAGGCAATTCAAGAATTTTTCAGCAGACACACTATCAGCCAAAGTGATCATGTTGGTGTCATCTGCAAACATCTGAAGACCAAGACGGGAAGGGCAACCAGGAATGTTCAGCCCTTTAATGTCACCTTTCTCCATGCAATCTCTTATCAGCCATCCCAGAGCATCACTAGTAATAGCAAACAAAAGAGGGGCAAGGGGACAACCTTGTCTAACAGATCTAGCCAGATGAAAGGGGTCAGAGAGACTACCATTCATAGCAATTCTGGAGTTAGCGTTTCCAAAAAGAGTACTAGTATACTTGATAAATCTTCTCCCAGCTCCAATGTCATAAAGGGACTGAAGAATAAAATCCCACTCCATACGGTCATAAGCTTTGTCAAAATCAACTTTGAAAAAGAAAGTATCAATCTTCCTATCTTGAGCATAATCCATCCCCTCCCAAATAGAGATGATAGCATCCAAAATGAACCTGCCTTTGATGAAACCTTTCTGCTCAGGCAAAATAATCTTATCCATAATATTACTCAATCTCCTGGCTAAGGAAGAAGCGAAGATTTTATACAAAGTAGTCAGACATGAGATAGGTCTCCAGTTGTTCAAGTCATCCTTCTCACCTTTCTTATGGACCAGCTTAATAATACCAGAGTTGATAAAGTTGGAAAGAGAACCCCTTCTAGTGGCCTCTTGCCACACCAAGAGAATTAAGGGCACAATGAAATCAGAAAGCTCTTGAAAAAACTCATTAGGAATACCATCAGGACCAGGCGATTTACCAGGCTTCAATTTACTAATGGATTCTTTAACCTCGCCGGCAGAAAGGGGCAGGTCCAGGATAGTAGCCACGTCCATAGGAATCATTTTCTTCCTTTTCAAGGCAATAGTAGCCCTGGCTCTCTGGATGTCCTCCCCTCTCTTGGGAGGCCTAGAGAATACATTGGTAAAGAATCCTACAGCCTCTTTCAGATTTTCTTTCATGGTAGAAGCAACCCCACCATCTCTTTTCTTGAGGGGGGGGACAAAATCCCTAGTTTTTTTCTTTCTCAACAGATCAAACATAAATTTATTAGGTCTGTCAACCTTTCCTGCCCAAAATTCTCTAGATGCTGCAAGAGCACCTCTAGCAGAGATATAGTCTTCCCATCTTAGCCTCTCCTGGAGCTTATTAAGGTTAGCCCTTTTAGTAGGCTCATCAGAATTACTTTTTTCAATCAGGTCTATCTCTCTTCTAATCATCATTCTCCTTTGTCTTCTAACTTCCTTAGCCCGGAGATTAGCACAGTAGAAAAGTTTTTGAATATCTTTAATAGCTCGTTCCCAAGCTATCAAGGGAGAACAACCAGAAGCAAAATGATTGGTGAAAATATCCTTAGTTCCCTCTTTAACACTCTTAATTTTGAGAAGGGAAGCATCCAAATGCACCCACGCAGCTTTATAGTCCGGGGTATTTTTATCAAATTGGACAATAAGAGGGAGGTGGTCAGAAACCTGCAAGGAAGAATCAGTAAAGCACTTATGCTGCCAAAACTCTTGGTACTTACTGACGTTAATATAGCATCTATCAAGCCTAGCAGACAAAGGTCTAGCACTGCTATTATTCCTCCAGGTATGACCCGTATTCTCAGAGCAATCCAGCAGGTTAAGACAATTGATCATGTTGAACCACTCATTCTTTTCAGAACCCTGTAAAGTGTTTTCAGGGTTACCTTTTCTCTCCTTTTCCATTAAAACCATGTTGAAATCCCCTACAAGCATGGAATCTTCAGTCAACTTACTAAGCTCTTTCCAGCAAGAAATTCTGTCACCATGATTGTTAGAAGCATAAACACTAACAATGGTTAAATTAATAGGATCCTTACACTTCAATGCCACCCATTGGTGAGTACAACTATACATAACTTTTTCAACACAGTGAGAAAGATTAGCAGCAATACCAATGGCAGCACCCCCCTTCTTGTTGAAATGATCAGTATGATACCAACAGTGGTTACTGGAAACAATTTGAAGATTAGCCCGAAGATCAAAACCACCAACCTTCAACTCTTGAAGACAAATAATATCAGGAAGCAAATTAATATCTTTACTCCATTTATTAACTATTTTACCCCGAACAGGGTCGGTGATCCCCTTGATGTTTAGAGAAAGCAGTTTAAGAGAATTCATACCTTAACCAAAAGAAGGGGAGACCAAATTACTTTCTAATATTCTTGAGGGGCTTAATGACCGATCCAGAGACCCTGACCGCCTCTTTCCTTTTGGCTTTGGTTTGTTTAGGAGAAGCTCTTGTATCTTCAGTCCCCATTTCGACATCTTCAGTATCCCCATTATTCTTTTGAAGAAGGAGAAAATGTTCATAATCCTGTTGAGTTACCTGTCTAGAAAAGTCATCTTGAATAGAATGCCCTGGAACATTTTCTTCAGCATTGGTGGGGTTGTTTAGAACATCTGTATCCTATTTACCTTTCCTATTTCTCCTGTTACTCACTTGTGTCCATTCTCCCTCATTCATTAGAGTAGAGGAGGAGTGATGAGCTTCACCTTCTTCCTGGGTATTTGTATTCTGCAAGCCAGCTTCTTCTTCTTCAACATGAAAGGGGTTAGAAACATCCTCTAAAAGAACATCATATCTGTTGCTCCATTTATTATACACTTTTTTCTTAGCTTTGACATTATGCTTTTTGCTAGTGCTAGTCTCCTGCTGTTTATACTTACCTTTTAGCTCATCTTTTTCTTCCACACTGTCTTTCTTATTATCAAGAAGAGGACATTCTTTTATTAGATGGCCTTGTTTAAAACAATTAAAACAAGCATTGGGGAGGTTCCTATATCTAACCTTCTGATCATGTAGCATGCAACCTTCAGAGTCCTTGAGCATTATAGAGGTTTTAACTTCCCTGGAAATGTCCACCTCAACAAGAATCTGGGGATCCCATTTAGGGTTTAACCCATTCCTGGGTTTTTGCCCTAACACCTTTCCTGTCATTGACCCTAAATGTTGCACCTAGGGGTAGAATTCAACTGGGAGGTCTGGGAACTCCACCCACACTAGCACCTTGGTGGGTTTTGACCCCTTGGGATTAAAGCCTGGGTACCATCTGAACATAGATAACGGACTATTCCTGATTAACCATTGTCCTTCTGACATGATCTGCAGAACACTACTTGAGTCTTCAAAAAAGAAAAGAAAGAAGTTGTTAGGCAGGTATTGAACATGCTTAAGTCTAATTCCCCTATTAGTCCAACTATTTTTTATCCATCCTTTAAGAACTTCTTGGGGCGGTCTAGGTCCATGACAGAGACCAATAACAGCTCTTTCGTACAGAACATTGTGCCAATTGTTAAGAGAGTTCTTGTCTATCACAAGAGTGTTGTCCTCTACTTCGTTTTGGACGAAATCAACATTGATCATATTAATCCCATCGTCCAGACCCTCGTTTATCTTCTTTTTACCTTTCAGGTCCGCAGAACCAGAAGCACTACTAATGAAAGCAATATTATCAATAGTGTCAAAATCATCTAGCTTCCTTTGCTTGAGGGCAGAAGCATAAGACCCATCTTGATTACAAAGGTCACTCTTGTTTTGAACACACACGTTCTGGACTTGTTTTCCAACACACATACCCTCCACAGACTGCATACAATCAGTCTTCTTACTTGAGGAGATGGACCCAGAATCTTTAGCGTGCATGTCGCCTGGGGGGCCAATAACACCAGCTGGGTTCCTATTGCTTAACGGGGAGATGAAATTCCAAGTTTCTTCACGCTTGTCTACCATCGACTGCTCGAATCTATCAAAGAAGTTAGGGTAGGTCTTTCTTGTACATGCATCTAGATCCTTAGCTCGGATTTAGGGGTTAAGCCTTTCCCCTTCAAAACAAAAAAGTTGCGAATGTAAAACAATAGAAAAAGAAAAATAGAAAAGAAAAAGAATATTGATATGGAAGTTATACCTTCTTTCATCCCAAATAAATATTTACACTTATTATCGACATGAAGATTTACATCATACTTGTATGAAGCCAAAAAAATGAAGAAGGCTAGTTGTGGAAAACACATATAGTGAATAACATTGGGCAAACAAGGTGGATGTCTATACGAGTAGATTTAGTAGATTTCTTTGGCATGTTTGATTGCTTAGATGTGAATGCATGTATATGATGAAACCTGCATTTGAATGAATGAAGATGAATTCCGTTTCATACTAATCTTTGCAAAGTTTATAAAAGGATGAAATGTAGATTAATTTTTGTTGACTGAACTGGTTGATAGTATAGCTTTATAATTTAATATGTTTTCATTACCAAATTGAATTTAAATAAACTTCAGGTGCATGTTGAATGAAAGATTGAAAAATTTGATAAGTTCAAATATTTTTAT
The DNA here is from genome assembly GCA_020310875.1 of Ceratopteris richardii. Taxonomy (NCBI): domain Eukaryota; kingdom Viridiplantae; phylum Streptophyta; class Polypodiopsida; order Polypodiales; family Pteridaceae; genus Ceratopteris; species Ceratopteris richardii. The sequence goes on along the minus strand of CM035417.1, from coordinate 50,918,934 downwards.
AAAAGAATTCATGTTGTTCTATGGTTTAAATTCAGGGTAATCATCGAAAATGCTACTCCCTTAATCTGCAAGTTGGCCCATCGAGACGATGTGCAGGATTGGTGGGGGTGAATGTTGGAGAGATTTGCATCTTCCAGTTGACGTCCAAGAAAATTAAAACAATTTTATTGGTGAATTCTAGCCCTTATATAATGCTTTTGATCGGCTGTTTTGGTTGGAATTAACTACTTTTGAAGTGTTTACAGGAACAATTGATGAAGAAGAAAATGTGTTCATATTAGGGTTTACCTAAACTCTTCATTTAATGTGTGTTTGAGCCATTTAAATATTGGACATGGGTATTAAACCCTAGGTTTACATTCATTTATGTGTATTTAAGTTAAGAACATTAATTCTTGGTTAATGTTAGGGTTAAAGCTAGGTTTCCAAGGGGTTTTAATGGGTTACTGATAGGATTCAAAAGGATTTTAATAGGTTTGAAAAGGATTTTAGGGGTTTTTGTGTGTTTTAAAGGTTAAAATAATTGGCATTTAATGAAATTAACCTTTAAAATGACCATTGATTTATTAAAAATTAAAATATGATTTAATTAGTTACTTTAATAGTGTGTGTAAATATAAATACTAAGGTATTTAATTATTAAACCCTTAAACTAAGATTAAATTAAATGAATTATTTAATTATGAAAAATTAGGGAAATTAAATTAAAATAATAAATCAAGTGGATAAACAATTAGTGGTGTGTGGAAGTATGTATTTAAAGAGTGGTGTAAAAAAAATGTGTAATTAAAGTGAAGTGAAAAAGTGGAGTGAGTAATTTATGCAATTAAAGTGGAAAAAGTGAATGGTAGAAAGGATGGTGTGTGAGTGAGGGTATTAAAAGAGAGGTTGTGAGAGAAAAGTGAAATGAAAAGTGTGAATCAATTTTCCCTCCACCAAGATCTAATGTTTCCCAGGGCCTCCAAGGAGCCGGATCATCCAAGGGTCATGAAACCCAGAGGGAAAGAACTAGAGAGAGACCGGAGGTAAGCTTTGCAGACACTATGGGCAAAGACAGATCAGGATATGGAACGGAAAGACCTGAAAGGGAGAGACATAGAGTTTATAGGCATCAAAGAGATGATCATGATTTCCCATTGCCTAGACCACGAGAGCACTCAAGAACCCTTAGACCCTCTCAAGTGGTTAAGACAATGAAGAACTACTTTGATGGATTTGGAGATCCTTATGATCATGTGGCGGAGTTCAAACAAGTGCTAAGAGCTGAACAGGTTGAAGACTTATTCACCCAGTTCGAGGCATTTGGTTTGACTCTTAAGGGTACTGCATTAGCTTGGCTTCAACCTCTAAACAGTCGCAACTATAGAGAGATAGGTCAGCTGCTAGAAGAGTTCATTGTGGAATTTTCCAAAAGCGGTATTAGGCATAACACATCATCCTTGATCCACAGCTTCAAGCAGACACCCCAAGAAACAGTGCGACTTGCAGGAAGAAGGTTTAGACAGTACTTGGAAAGATGCCCCGTACCAGAATTACCCACATCAGCCAAACAGGTGGCACTGTTTTTAGATGGCCTATTGAGCACAAAGTTGAGATCATATGTGTACTTGAAAGAGCCTAGATCCATAGAAGAGTGTGTGCGGATATGTATTGACATAGAAGACAACTTGGGTGAGGAGTTGGGACTGTCCAAACTCTATAAGGACTCTGACAGTTCTACTAGTCATACCTTTAGAACCTCCACTGAGATAGATGAAATAGCTGAGCAGGTGGCCAAAAAGCTAGGAGTTCAAAATAGACAAATGCCAAGGGTCACTTCATTGAAGCGATGTTATACATGCGGAGGAGATCACATGGCTAATGTTTCCCCGTTGACGACTCAACCCCAAGGGAACCCTAATGCTCTGTATTGCACCATTGAGAGAAAATACACAAATCATACGGCTCAAGATTGTCCTTACAATAGGCAGGCTGTTAGACAAAATTATCAGCAACCTTACCAGCAGGGTAGGTATCAGAATCAGTATCAACAGCCATATTATAAGCCACAACAATATCAACCTCAATACCAGCAGCAAGATCAGGCACCATATAGGCCACAGCCAGTCCTAGGAAACCAACCACCAGCTCCTACCAATATGATCCCAGTTAAGTATACAATGGCGGAGGAGAACCCTAATAGAGCATTGGTACCGCTAACCCCATTGATACCAGAAAATGACTCTCACGCTCATGGTTCAAACTACTTCCATGAAGATAGTCCACATGCTTATTACATAGAGTCACCTGAGCAAAGTGAGACTTCTCAGTATCAATATGAGGCACCACCTATGGAACAAAATTGGGAGCCAGAATACTCCAATGTCATGTATACGAATCCAAATACTAGGCCCCAAGTGAGACAAGTAAGACCACAAGCCCCTAGAGGACCATGTTTTAGATGTCAGGGCGACCACTTCATTCGTGAATGTCCCCACCAACCAGCTCTGGGACAAGGGCAAAACATCACAATACAAAGGCTTTTGTCCTGAATGCGGCAAGGAACATCTACCGAGAGAGTGTCCGAGAAACCCCTCTAGCGCACCCAAGGTTACACCCATCAATGTGGTAGGCTTAGTGGCTGATTCAAGCTCAAGTAGTAGTAATGTGGCTCCTGTACAGGCAGTTACTAGGGCACAGGCTGCACAACAAGCAAAACCATATGAGCAATCGGAGTCAAGTGAGTCAGGAGAACCTAGTAAGAGGAAACCAAGAACATGGAAGGATACCAGAGAGAAGGCTAATCGCAAGTGGAACAAAAAGATATCTGAATTAGAAGAAAGTCTAAAAGATGCCAAAACAAAAATAGAAGACATTGCATCTCAAAGCCCCTCGCATGCTGAAGCTCCATCCACTACGCTTCATCCCACCCCACCACCCATTGTAAATAACCCACAACCAGGGTCTGTTCTTGCAAATCCAACCCCAGAAAGCTTGGACATGATGTTCAAAGCCTACCAGGCTCGACTTCAAGAAGGGCCAACAGCTGCAAACCTAGACAAGAGTTACCCTAGAGCAGATTTAGAGATTGAACGGATGAAAATGTGCATGAAAATGGTAGAACAAGCTCAAGCTATACTTGAGACTAGTCAAAAGCTCAATCAGACAAACTCTGTCAAACCGGATTTGCATTTCCAAGGCTTACTAGAAAGATTAGAGCAGTTGGTAAACAAACCACAAGTTTCTTTACCTCCACAGGCTCAACCGGTTATTGAAAGAGGAAGCTCACCACCAATGGGAGCTTATGTTCCTAATTCCACGGATGCTGGAATACCTCCTTCAATTCAACAGTACTCTCAAGAGTTCTTGCGGGAAATACAAGAAGAGAAATGGGCCAAGGAGAAGGGTAATTCCCCTCCTATTCCTGAGATTGATGATCTTCATGATCAATTTCCCCAAGACATTCCGTCTATCTATGGAGATCAAACAGAGCAACAAGAGGATGAGAGATTAGATTTTGAATCTAATTCTTTACAAGAGTTGCCTCATTTCACAGGCCCATGGGAATCTGAATCTCTCTGGATCAGAGCTCCCACAATATTGGTAAGAAATGAAGATTCAGTGGTTCCAAGAAACACTAATGTTGTGAAGAACGCTAAGGTTCAATGTCATCTCACTGTGGAAGAGCTGCTCAAAGCAAAACCTGAGCTCTGGAATCATGTGAAGGATCAGGTTCCAGAACTTGAATCCAATATGCCAAAAGTAGGCTCTAAGCAAAAAGTTCCAGAGATACCTCTATACAAGATAGGAGACATGAGCGAAGGTGAAGAAGGTAACACTTATCTTCCTATCACCTATCAAGGTTACACAACCAAAGCAATTGTAGATTCGGGTGCTGGTGTTGCTATTGCGACCACCTCCTTGTGGAAGCGATGGGGCAAACCCACATTAAGACCAACAAGAATGAAGCTTCAAATGGCAGATGGTCATTTTGAAAGACCTCTAGGATTGCTAGAAGGGATAAATCTAACCACTTGTGGTGTAGAGTTTGAACATACATTTGCTATATGTGACTTTGAAAAAAATAATGTCTACGAGATGATCCTAGGAAGACCCTTCCTACGACAATTGCAAATAGTACAGGATTGGGGAACCAACTCCTTGTACTTACAGCACTTAGGGGTCACCACCAAGGTCAATCTGAAGGATTACACCTTCAGAGATGTACCACCCCTACAGTGGAATCCTATCCACAAAGCAAAAGAAGATTCAATCTCTATGCATTCTGGAAGTTCACCTGATCCATCCTGGCTGCATGAAGATACTCACTTGTGGATGTGCAAGGTCGCGGAGGAAGAGGAAAAGCGTCTAAAAGCAATCTCAAACAGAAAAAAAAGTCAGAATACATACACATATATACACACATATACACATACACATACACATACACATACACATACACATACCCACATACACATATACATGCAAACATATACGCATGCATATATGTATATATATACACATATACATACATATAACATAAACACACATATACATATCCACATATATATGTACACACACATGCATGCATATACACTCATTCATACAAAATACATGCACTTATCCCACAATAATATGTGTTGTGTATATGTGAATATGTGTGTATGTATAAATGTGTATATGTGAATATGTGTGTATGTATAAATGTGTATATGTGAATATGTGTGTATGTGTAAATATGTATATGTGAATTTTTTATTTATGTAGATAATCAAATTATTAATATCAAATACCATTATTTGTAGATTCTGATCAATCAGATGGAACTCCACCACCGTCTCCTCATCGTGCAACGACTTTATACTGTAAGTATATGAAATATTTAATTTTAACTATATTTAATGGATACATAACTTATATATTTTTTTTACATTTCTTATGATGTGCAGATTCTGATCAATCAGAGGGTACTCCACCACCTCCTACCCATGCAACGACTTCTATATTCACTAATGTGGTTGGTTTTAATGCACTAATGTGGTTCTATTTGGCAGGAAATACGTTTGATTTCAGGTACTTGAAGAATGAATTTGATGATTGATGAGAAGCATGTGGAGATATTGGTTGCAGGGATGTGGAGAAAAGGTTTCACTTGAAAAGGGCCATTGTGCTTTTGAAGTTGGAGGATATTTTATCATCAAGGGTTCTGAGAAGCTGCTTCGCAGGGATTGGGCATGGAGGAGCCTCCTAAGAACATAGGGAATGTTGATGTGCAAAGGAAAGAATGTTGATGTGCAAAGGAAATTAGAAACGGCTTTGTTTCAGGGGGGATGTTTTCTTGTCAAGCGATTGTATTTGATGTTTGATAAGAAAACATCCCCCCTAAAACAAAGCCGTTTCTAATTTCCTTTGCACATCAACATTCCCTATGTTCTTAGGAGGCTCCTCCATGCTCAATCCCTGTGAAGCAGCTTCTCAGAACCCTTGATGATAAAATATCCTCCAACTTCAAAAGCACAATGGCCCTTTTCAAGTGAAACCTTTTCTCCACATCCCTGCAACCACATCCCTGCAACCAATATGCAAAGTTGAAAGATCTATATTCAAAAGATGATAAAGTACAAGATTTGTGTGACAATGATGAAGATGATGGCATGGCAGATTTTATTGAGGATTGGTATCAAAATGACGATTCTTTCTTGATGATCATCCATTAAGATATAAAAGAGAAGCGATACATTTTAATGGAAAGCTTGAAACAGGCCAGTATCCAAAACCTATGACGCCTATGGATTGGTATAAAAAATGGACAGATGGACCTATGATAGATCCAGAAGCAGAAATCTTCAATGATGATTCAGATAATGAGTATGTGAACAGAGGTAAAGGGAAATTGGCACTCGCAGAGAACATATCAATATGGTATTCTTTGGAGTATTGGAAAGAGTTAAAAGTATGTCATCTTCTTGATCCTATGCATATATTCAAAAATATTGGTTATTCACTATGGCAACATCTTCTTGGACTAAAATATACCACAACATCAAGAAATGATTTGAAAGATCAAAAATCCAAACCAAAGTTATGGCCAGTTTTTGATAGACATCGACAAGAAACGACTTATGCATCTGCTCCTTGGGTACTTACAACAAAAGAGATACAGACTATCAACAATAGAATTCAATTGATCAAGACTCCTACAGGATATGGAACATCGTTTCAAAACATGTTTACTATGGATGATAAGAGCTTATCTCGATTAAAGACCCATGACTGGCATAACTTTTTGAAACATATTTTACCTTTGGTTATCGATGGATGTACAACGAAAGGAGTACGAGTTGTGATCTATCGTCTTGGATCACTTATAAGGTAATTATGATACTTTTATATTTAATATGTATGAATATTGGATATCTTTTATTTTTTAATTAACTTCTTTACAATTGTTTTTATGATTTGTATAGGTGGATTACATCCAAAGAGATCGATAAAAATTCGATCCCACAAAAAAAACGTGAATGGAAAGAGCTACTATGTTTGATGGAAAAAGAACTTCCTACTTCATTTTTTGATATTCAAGTTCATTTACTAGTCCATCTTGTAGATGAGATAGAGATTGCCGGTGTTGTCAACACTCGATGGATGTTTTGGGTCGAGCGATTTATGGGAATACTAAAAGGTTATGTGCGACAAAGAGCAAAACCAGAAGGATCCATGGCAAAGGGTTGGATGCTTGAAGAGTGCATGTATTACGTTAGTGAGTACCTTGAAAGAGTTCATGAAGAAGCTCCACGTGCATGGACCAACGAGTCTTCTTCAAAAATAACAGATGAGGTATTATCAGGTAAGGGGGTTCCATTCTTATAGCTTTATCTTGGAGTAGTAAATTTTTATCATGTATGTATGCATATGTGTGTGTATTCATGTGTATTATATGTAAAAATATATTAGTATGCATATATATGTATTTCATGTATATGTATGTGTTTGCATGTGTGTGATATATGTATACATGTATTCATGTACGTAATATATGCAAGTGTTTATAATTGTGTACATGTATATATGTATATGTGTCTATGTGTAAATATGTACATGTAAATATGTATGCATGTATATATATGTTTATGTGTGCATGTAGGCATGTACATGTATGTGTAAATATGTACATGTAAATATGTTAGTATGTATATATATATTTATGTGTGCATTTAGGCATGTATGTGTGAAGCATAATATATCTACTCCATTTTATATTTATGTAGCCTATCTACATGATGTGTATATATATTTACATATATTATGAATCATGATCCTCGTTGATTCGAGTAGCTATATATAGAGGCATAAGGTTGGGAGGAGAGACATCTCTCTAGTAGGACGTCGGAGGTGTACATATACTTCAAACATATGGCTAAAAGGTTGAATTAGAGTTTTTAAATTAGGGATTTCAAAACCCTAATATCGAGATTAGTGCTCTCTGTCTCTCTCTCTCTCTCTCTCTCTCTCTCTCTCTCTCTCTCTCATATACATACATACCGTGCATTGTCACGACGATGCGCCATAAGTGTCCGCATCTCTTTCAAACACCATTTAAGAGACCACCCTGTCCCAAACTCCGTCTCAAGTGAACTGAGCACGTACTTTTTATCCCTCTCATCATGCTCACTACAAAAATAAAAAACATAATATAAATAAAACATAAGATATATATTTCAATTTATATGTAAAACTTTTACTTACTTCCACGGTAAGTGGATAAAGCGCAGGTAAGAGTCGCATAGTGCACGCATTCTCCTCTTGAACTCCAATCCATTTCCTATGTATACAATATTCCCCTCTGGCTCTATGTCGCACTCTAGTCCTAACGTGCCTATGCATGTCCTCATAGGCAACGTCTCTGCTCTGCTATCACGTGCTGGAGGTGGTATAGGTGTCCTGAAAATAGATAGATAGAAATAAATAAAAATATGTGCTATAATATCATTAAAAAAATATATGAAAAAAAACATACCTATGAGCAGATAGCTCTCTTCCTGCATGTGGATCCGCAGAAGAGCCCTCGTCTGATCGCGTAAGCATCTGAGCTCCTCATCGGACATCTCTGCGTAGTCCCGCATTATGGCCCCTAGAGTATCTGACGGAACTCTTGCTCTCATAAGACTTTTTATGAGAGTGAGTTTCGCCTTTCTCTCTTTACTGGGATCCATAATACCTAACATATAAAACAAAATGGTTAGAAATCAATATATATATACGTGTATGTGTGTGTATGCATGTGTATGTGTGTGCATGCATGTGTATGTGTGTGTATGCATCATTATGTGTGTATGTCTGTAGGTATATGTGTGTGTTGTCTATGTGTATGTGTGTGTGTCTATGAGTGTGTATGTGTTTATGTATATGTATGTATCTATGTGTGTGTATGTATCTATGTGTGTATGTGTATGCATGTATGTATGCATATGTGTGTGTATGCATCATTATGTGTGTCTATGTATGCATTTGTACGTGTGTATGCATCATTGCATGTGCATGTGTCTATGTGTGTATGTGTGTGTATATGTGTGTGTGTCTATGTGTATGTGTGTGTGTTTATGAGTGTGTATGTGTTTATGCGTATGTATGTATCTATGTGTGTCTATGTGTCTAAGTGTGTATGTGTATGCATGTATGTATGCATATGTATGTGTATGCATATGTATGTGTGTGTATGCATTATTATGTGTGTCTATGTATGCATGTGTATGTGTGTATGCATCATTACGTGTGTATGTATCTATGTGTGTATGTGTGTGTGTATATGTGTTTGTATGTGTGTATGCATGTGTGTGTGTATGCATGTGTATGTGTATATGTGTATATGTGTGTGTATATGTGTGTGTATATGTGTGTATGCATGTGTGTGTGTATATGTGTGTATATGTTTGTATGCATGTGTGTGTATGCATATGTATGTGTGTGTATGCATTATTATGTGTGTCTATGTATGCATGTGTATGTGTGTATGCATCATTACGTGTGCATGTGTCTATGTGTGTATGTGTGTGTATATGTGTGTGTGTCTATGTGTATGTGTGTGTGTCTATGAGTGTGTATGTATTTATGTGTATGTATGTATCTATGTGTGTGTATGTGTATGCATGTATGTATGCATATGTGTGTGTATGCATATGTATGTGTGTGTATGCATAATTATGTGAGTATGTGTCTATGTGTGTATGTGTGTGTATACATTATGAAAGTGTATGTAAGCATGTGCATTATGTATGCATATAAGTATGTATGTATGCATATGCATATGCATTATGTATGCATATGCATATGCATTATGTATGCATATGCATTATGTATGCATATGCATTATGTATGCATATGCATTATGTATGCATATGCATATGCATTATGTATGCATATGCATATGCATTATGTATGCATATGCATATGCATTATGTATGCATATGCATATGCATTATGTATGCATATGCATATGCATTATGTATGCATATGCATATGCATTATGTATGCATATGCATATGCATTATGTATGCATATGCATATGCATGTGTATGCATATGCATGTAAGTATGTATGTATGCATACGTGTGTGTGTGTATGCATATGCATGTAAGTATGTATGTATGCATATGCGTATGCAATATGTATGCATGTATGTATATGTGTGTGAATGTGTGTGAATGTGTGTGTGAATGTGTGTGTGAATGTGTGTGTGAATGTGTGTGTGAATGTGTGTGTACATGTGTCTGTATGTGTGTATGCATGTGTATGTGTGTGTATGCATCATTATGTGTGTATGTGTGTGTACATGTGTCTGTATGTGTGTATGCATGTGTATGTGTGTGTATGCATCATTATGTGTGTCTGTGTGTGTATGTGTGTGTGTCTATGTGTATGTGTGTGTATCTATGAGTATGTATGTGTTCATGTGTGTGTATGTGTCTATGTGTGTATGTATCTGTGTGTGTGTATGTATCTATGCATGTGCATTATGTATGCATGTAAGTATGTATGTACATTATATGCATATGCATATGCATTATGTATGCAAATGTATGCATGTATGTGTTTATGTGTGTATGTCCCTCTATGTGTGTGTATGTGTGTGTATATGTGTCTGTATGTGTGTATGCATGTGTATGTGTGTGTATGCATGTGTATGTGTGTATGTGTCTATGTGTGCATGTGTGTGTATATACTATATGTGTGTGTGTCTATGTGTATGTGTGTGTACCTATGAGTGTGTATGTGTTTATGTGTGTATGTGTCTATGTGTGTGTATGTGTTTATGTGTGTATGTGTATGCATTTATGTGTATGTGTGTGTATGTCTCTCTATGTGTGTGTGTATGCATATGTGTGTGTGTGTGTATATGTGTGTCTATGTGTGTATGCATGTGTATGTGTGTGGATGCATCATTATGTGTGTATGTGTCTGTGTGTGTATATGTGTGTGTATGTGTGTGAGCGTCTATGTGTGTGTATGTGTGTGCGCGTCTATGTGTATGTGTGTCTGTGTGTGTATGTGTGTGTGTCTATGTGTATGTGTGTGTATCTATGAGTATGTATGTGTTCATGTGTGTGTATGTGTCTATGTGTGTATGTATTTGTGTGTGTGTATGTATCTATGCATGTGCATTATGTATGCATGTAAGTACGTATGTACATTATATGCATATGCATATGCATTATGTATGCAAATGTATGCATGTATGTGTTTATGTGTGTATGTCTCTCTATGTGTGTGTATGCATATATGTGTGTGTATGTGTGTGTATATGTGTCAGTATGTGTGTATGCATGTGTATGTGTCTATGTGTGCATGTGTGTGTATATACTATATGTGTGTCTCTATGTGTGTGTGTGTGTACCTATGAGTGTGTATGTGTTTATGTGTGTATGTGTCTATGTGTGTGTATGTGTTTATGTGTATGCATGTATGTGTATGTGTGTGTATGTCTCTCTATGTGTGTGTGTATGCATATGTGTGTGTGTGTATATGTGTGTCTATGTGTGTATGCATGTGTATGTGTGTGGATGCATCATTATGTGTGTATGTGTCTGTGAGTGTATATGTGTGTGTATGTGTGTGAGCGTCTATGTGTGTGTATGTGTGTGTGCGTCTTGTGTATGTGTGTCTATGTGTGTATTTGTGTGTATGTGTGTGTGTGTCTGCGTATGTGTGTGTGTGTCTATGCGTGTATATGTGTGTGTACATATGTGTGTGTGTGAGTGTGTGTGTGCGCATACCTTGTGTATGTCTCGCTTCTCTCTCTCTCCCTCTCGCGCGCACTCTTTCTCTCTCTCTCTCTCTCGGTCTTTGTGTTCTTCCTCGCGTTCAAGGCCAGGCACAAATGTGCCGGGAGAATTGAATTTTTTTTTTTACATTCCAGAGCGTCGCATATGCGACGCTCTGCAGTTTGCCAACATCGTTAAGTGCGTCGCTAACCAGCGAGGCTACTAGCGACGCTTGTGGTCTAGCGTCGCTTATGCGACGCTATCGTCGCTTATGCGATGCTACCGTCGCTTATGCGACGAGGCTCGGCCAAAAAAAAAATCCGAAATTTTTACCGTCGCTTATGTGACGGTTTTCGTTTTTTTCCCGATTCGGGGGCGTCGCTATGCCCCCCTTTTTCTTGTAGTCTATGTGTGTGTATATGTATAACTCTATGTGTATGTGTGTGTATGTGCATGTATATGTGTATATGTAGGTATATGCATGTGTGTGTGCATCTTCATCATGTATAAGTGTATGAGTGCATATCAATAAGTTTGAGTATGGTATGTAATGAAAATAACACAATTCAAATGATCTACAAATAATAGAAATTGTACTTACAATTGTTAGCCATAGTTTTTGCTTGGTTAGCTTCTTGAATAACCTGCAATAAAGAGAGAGAAAAGAGAGAGAGAGAGAGATCTAGAGAGAGAGAGAATTCAAAGAGAGAAAGATGTAGAAAGAGAGAAACAAAGACAGAGGGAGACAATAACAGAGAGCTTAAGCAAAACAGCAATTCTGCATATACTTGCTTCAGCTCGTAAGCGCAGCGCAATTGCGAACGTTGGAGAGCTCTTCGATCGGATGCGTGAAAATGCCGATTGCAGAGCCTCCAACGTTTTAATTTTTGTCCGTCAACAGATCGTCATGTAAGTGATGCTATTCATCGTCGTATAAGCGACATTTCTTTAGTGTCGCTTATGCGACGGTTTGCACCGTCGCTTATACGACGCAAAAAAAGCATCGCTTAAGCGACGTATTTAAGAAGCGTCATTTAAGCGACGTTGTACGGGAGCGTTGCAATCCAAGTCGCAAATACCATCGTTTTTTGTGTCGTTTAATCGATGGTCCGCGCTCGACGCTAATTACGATGCAAGTTGCAATTTTATAGCGACGAAATTCTGTCACCTCAACCGTCGCTATATGCCCGTATTCCTTGTAGTGGCACCATCATATTTGCTGAGTTTATGATTTACTTCAAGCGGTGTTGAAGCTTCTCTGCAATTCTCCATATTAAACTTCTTCAGCAAGTTTAGGAGATACCTTTCTTGTGAAACATATACACCATGATCTGTATATGTAACTTCCATTCCGAGAAAGTATGATAACTTTCCTAGATCACTGATCTTGAACTCTTTTTCAAGTAATCTTTTTACCTCCTTGATTCCTTCATCTGAGGTTCCTGTGATTATTATGTCATCTACATAAATACAAATGTAGATCATACCTTCATCTGTTCTCTTGATGAGTAGACTTGCATCTGCCTTTGAGCTTTGGTATCCAAGGGCATTTAGATACTTCACAAGTCTGTAATTCCAAGCTCTTGGAGCTTGCTTCAATCCATAGAGAGCTCTTCTTAATCTGCAAACATGATTTGGGTATCTGGAACTTACAAACCCTTCAGCTTGTTCCATGTAGACTTCATCTGATATATATCCATTTAGAAATGCATTCTTTATATCCAACTGACTTAGCTTCCATCCTTTTGATGCTGCTATAGCAATCAATGTCCTTATGGTTGACATCTTTGCCACCGGACTAAATGTCTCATCATAATCTATGCCATGCATATGAGCATAGCCTTTGACCACCAGTCTAGGTTTGTATCTGGCTATCCTTCCATTTGCAAGTTTTTTAACTTCGTAAACCCATTTATTTCCAATCACTTTCTTACCATTTGGTTTTGGAACAAGTTCCCAAGTCTTGTTCTCCTCCAGCGCATTGAACTCCTCCTTCATTGCTTCTTCCCATTGCTTCTTACCTTTTGCTTCACTATAAGTCTGAGGTTCTTCATCTTCCTTTACTAAGTAAGCATAGTTTTTCTGAGTCAAATAAGAAGTATCATAGGAATACCTTGTTGGTTGTTTCCTTACTCTGTTTGACCTTCTTGGTTCATATTCTTCATGTGTATCCGAATACACATCTTCATCAAAACTCGGTCCATCTTCGTTTCTCATACCTGATCCGATCCTGGACGTACTTGCCTGCATGTGATCTTCATCTCCATTTACCTGCATATGTGATTTACCTTTTTCCTTCCTTCTTATTATCTCTTCCTTAGATATTTCATCATTATACTCTATGTCTGTATACCAACTTTTTCCTTCAGCAAATGTTACATCTCTGGAAATAATAAACTGTTTGGTTAGAGGACTCCATAGTCTATAACCCATCTGTTTTTCATCATATCCAATGAACACATATTTTTCAGCTTTTGGTTCAAGCTTATGTCTCAACTGTGATGGTACATAAGCATAAGCAACTGATCCAAACACTTTACAATGATCAAGTGTTGGTTTCTTGCCCCACCAAGCTTCATAAGGGGTCATCCCATTTAAAACTGTACATGGTAATCTATTTACCAGATATGTAGCTGTATTTACAGCCTCAGCCCAAAGATAATTTGGACAATTCTTCTCCTTTAGCATTGCTCTTGCAAACTCAACTAGAGTTCGGTTTCTTCTTTCTGCTACTCAATTTTGTTGTGGTGTATACTTGCAAGTTATTTCTCTTTTGATACCTGCATTCCACAGATAATCATTGAACTCTCGAGAAAAATATTCTCCTCCTCCATCAGACCTTAGTCTTTTGAGTTTCTGTCATGTAAGTCATATGGATTAGAATTAGGAAGTGTTTAAGAAGCTCCTTCAATGGACCATTCTTCCTTCTGAATTTGATTCGTGTGTATGGTTCTCTTTCATTCTTATCATTCATGTTCATAAATCTAACTTGCACTCCTACTTTCCCATTCCCATAATCATTTCAACATCTCTCTCTTCTCCATACTCAACATTAATTTCACTTTCATGTCCTTAAACCATTCAATATTCATTAGCTTCATATACCCTGTGTGTGCCACGACCGGACCCGATCCACCCGGATTGCGATCACCTCCACATTTGAACCCGACGTGAAACGCTTCGTGGCATTTGCTTCTATCTTGTTGGGAGGCTGTGATCCATATCCTTTGTTTCATATTTTTCGTCCTCATCATATCATCATCACCATTCTTGAGTGTTACACTGGATTTCTCACAATATCGTGCACATCTTCGTCATGAAGTAAACGCATTTGTGAGAGATCTAGAGCATCGTGCATCACTTTCTTATTCACATAAGATGGAGGAAGGATTCAAATCCCTTATTGTTGAGAAACAAGGCCAAAGAATAGTCTCTTCTATGTTGAGAGAGAAGGGAAAATTCAATGGCATCAACATAACAAGCTACTTAGATTTGTCTGAAGAGCAAGCTATGATTTTTGGTCTTCCCGAAGATCTTTTGATATCATTCTTTGAACGAATTGTTGATAGCTCTATCATAAATCGTGTCACTCAATATGATAGTCTTCCTTGGAGTGATTTTAGAAAGGAGATGCTCAAAGAATTCTATCTTGAAGATTATATCCAACATAATCGGGATGGATTCTTACGATGGGTCAATTCACCGAAGCCTAGTAGCTCTATTACTCACTTACAAAATGAGTATATTAGACGCTATGAACAACTTCCTGATGAGGATAAGATAACCTTGGAACCTGATCTTGTGATCAATTTTCTTAAGCTTCTTCATCCTGAAACTCGTAGGGAAGTTGAACGACGATTAGAAGAACCGGATAAGCACTATGGTCTTACTAACAATTGGCAAAAAGTGCGTAAAGTAGTAGAGGCTGTAGCCCATAGACATCAAAGACAATCCATGCTTTATGAGCAAACTAGTCTTCCTCAAGCTAGCCTTCCACAAATTAAGGAGAAATTTAGAGAACAATCACATGCTATGAATTTTGACTCTACTCCTATTCCTCAAATGATGGAGCCTACTCAAGGTTTTAAAGTAGAGCCAAATAAAAGTGTAGTTGAACAATCTCAAGTGGAAATTCTCACTAAGCAAATGGAAAGTCTTATTGCTACACAATCCAATTTGGCCAAGACTATAGATGCTTTACAATCTAATTACACCAAAACTTTCCAAAATCAAATGAGCCCAATGTCTTTTCAAGAGCCTAATCCACATGTTATAGCTACCAAGAAAAATCCACAAGTAGCTCCTACTCAAGCATATCAAGTTCCTTCAATGCAAAATCCTCATCCTCATGTGCAAAATCCTCAAATGTATCAAAACATGTATCCTCAAGCTTCTCAAATAGCTTTTCAAAATCTTCAAAATCAAAATTTTCAAAATCATCAACCCTATAATATGGAAGCTCCTCTTGCACCTCAAGTACCACATGTTGCTCCCCAAGCTCCTCAAATACATCAATTGCCTTTTCAAAATCCTAATTATCCTGTTCAAGCAATACCTTATCAACAAAATCCTCAATTTCAAAATTTCCCACCACAAGTTAATCAAAATCCTCAAAATCAAAATGGTTTTGTGTGTGGCCCTCGTAGGTGTCCTTGGTGTGATTCGTTAGAGCACTTTTTGAGAGATTGTGAACTATTGAAGGCTGCTAAGGAGCAACAACTAGTAATAGACATAGACAAGAAAATCTGTGACTATCGATCTAAGCTACCTTTGCAAGGAAATTATGGTAAGGGAGGAATGAAAAAACACTATGAAAATATAACCATAACGGATGTAGGAACTAGAGGAGTGAAACTAGAAGCTCTTGATGAACAAGTGGAATCAAGTAAACCCACAAAGGAAGGTGATTTTTCCATAGAGACTTTAGTAAGAGCACGAGATGAGATTAGGAGAATAATGGCTTGGGAATCACCAATAGAAGATCAATCTCTTATTTCTCACATATCCAATGTAGAAGAAAAACAAAAAAGAGATGAAGTTGAGCCTAGTGAAAGAAGAGTGACACGAAAACAAACCTCAGAGGGAATAGAAACAATCATAGAGCAAGGAGAAACATCACAATCCAAAGATAAAAATCAAGAATCACAACCCAATGAACAAAAACAAGAGGAGAAACAAAAAGGGAAGAAGACAAAGCAAAGAAAATAGAACCAAAGCCTTTAGATAAACAAGAACAATCAAAACAAACTGAAGACCAAACACGAGAACATGAACAAAAACAAGACCCTGAGCAAAAACAAAAGAAACCAAAGAGAAAACCTAAAGCCATCTTGATTTCAGAAATTGAGAGAAAATAGATCCTATGGAGATTTTAGATGACATTTTGCTTAAGAGTCAAGTGACTATGTCTTTAGAACAAGTTTTCTCTATTGCAAAGCCTGTTTTTAAAGATAACTTTATCGGCCTAATTAAAAGGAAGAGGTTTCCACTTAATCTAGATACTGAGATGCAAGATTCTCTAGATCAAGATCAAGCTATGAATGAAGCCTTAAACTTTGATGAATCTGATGAAGAGGACTTTGATGATGATGAAGTAAATGTTAATAAAAATTTATTAGGACCTATTCAACCTGACCATGAAAATCATGAAAACAATCCTGAAAGTCACTTTAAAAGAACATTTTGGTCTAGAGGTACATTAGAGATGCATGTTAAAATAGGAAATGATAAGAACACTATCATTGTAAATGCATTAGTAGATTCTGGCTCTGAAATCAATGTGATTTCAAGAGAAGTCTATGATAAGTTTCGATGGCCCATAGATAAAGATTGTGGATGGCGTATGAGAACTGCAGATAATGATGTAGGTACCCTGTATGGAGCTTGTGCTAGTGTGCCCATATCCGTAGGAGGAATCACAGAAGAGTTTCACTTTTTTATTCAAGATAATTGCTCCTATGAAGTTCTCTTAGGTCAACCCTTTATTTGTGAGAGTCGTATGGAAACTAAAGCCATGGATGATGGGTCTACCTATGCTAGATTTAAGTCTAAGGATGGAATGCAATCACTTCAAGTCATGACGGTAGGAGTGAATCATCCTAGGAATAGATTGTCAATTAGAAAGAAACCTATTGTTACTCAGGGTCATGAGCATGCTTGTAGTGATTGTGCACCTTGATTCATGTTTGGAGCTACATATGATCAAAATTTCGGATAGAATCCATTGTTGAGCAGGACAACAGTGGATATTGGTTTGACATCTCGCATCCAACCAACATGTACAATAGTTTGTCACTTTGTTTTCCACATTCTAGATTAGATTTTCTTCATAAGAGTCAATTGTCCAAGTCTTTTATCCAAAAAACCCAAAAAAATTATAAAAACAACAAGATCATGGAACATGATGAGAGCATTGAGCATGTGATTGAAACATCTCATTGTTTCTCTACTCTTGAGGAGTTAGAGTTATGTCTTCAACAAAATTCTAATTCCCATATTATTCTTCTTTCTTCCCTTGATGAGTATGCTCTCAATGTTGACAAGTGCTCAAAATTTAACCAAACACATGATGCCTTAGTTGAAACAAAGTACAAAACTGTATACAAAAAAATCAAACCCATAGCTCAACCATTACCTCAAGGAAGTAATGAAAAAATTATTGATGTGAAAAATGATCCAATTCTTCGGGATAAGAAAAACATAGGACATAAATTCACAGATGAGACAATCAAACAGGTGAAAATTGGTAGAGATGATGACTTTCTTCTGCCAGCAGAGAGAGATAAATTTGAGAGAGTGATAATCTTTACTATTCCACATATTCCATGGAATCTTCGTCCTATACCTATTCCAAAGGCTCACTTACCTGAGCTTATGAAACTACTTAAGGAGAAGATAAACATGAGAATTTTAGAGCCATCTTTTGCACCTTACTCAAACAGATGGTTCACTGTGCCTAAAAAGAATGGGAAACTACGTTTTATTCAAGATCTCCAACCTGTCAATAAAGTCACCATAAGGAATGTAGGAACAGGACCCATTGTAGATGAGTTTGTTGAATCATTTTCAGGACATTCTATCTATTCAATTGGTGATTTATATTTGGGATATGACCAATTCCAATTAGCAATTGATAGTCGTGACATAACCACAATGAAAACTCCTTTAGGCTTAGTGCGAATGTGTACTTTACCTCAAGGAGCAACTAATTCTGTGGCTCATATGATGAGTGCTATGAATATGGTCTTACATGACTTTATCCCTCATATAACTATGCCATTCATTGATGATATTCCAATTAAAGGGAGTGAGGAACGTGTAAAGGATATTACTTTAGATTCATCGGGATGTCGTAAATTTGTTCTTGACCATATCTCTGATTGTGAAAGAATATTTCAACGATTTGAAGAGGTAGGTCTCACATTTTCCATAGAGAAATCTGTTTTTGGTGTCAACGAGGTACTTATTGTTGGACATTTATGTGGCCATTATGGTCGAAAGCCATACCCACAAAAAGTTGATGCCATTAGCAAGATTTCTGAAACATGTAACACCGTAAGTGAGGTACGTAGATTCTTGGTGCTTGCATCTTTTATGTTATTTGGATCCCACACTTTGCTCATGTTGCTGATTGTCTTTATGACTTGTTGAGGAAGAAACGAAAATTTATTTGGACTGAAAAACACACTCAAGCTATGCGTAAATTGAAGAAATTATTGCTTGAAGCTCCCATCCTTAAGCGTGTAGACTATTTTGCTAACAAACCTATTATATTGACTGTTGATACTAGTCCTATTTGTATAGGTTGGGTCATAAGTCAAGATGATAGTGAAGGGAATAGATATGCAATTAGGTTTGGTGCCAAAATTCTACATGAAACACAACGAAAATATCCACAGATCAAACGAGAACTATGGGGTATGGTAACAACTTTGAAAACAGACAAAGAATATTTCATTGGTGCAAATGTCAAAGTTGAGACTGATTGTTTGCCTCTCATTGGAATGATAGCCAATTGTTCATCTCCTGATATAGCCATGCTTAGATGGATCTCATATATTAAGTTCATAAATCCTGAGTTAGTTCATATTTCAGGTAAGTCAAACTCAGTTGCTGAGATGTTATCGAGAGCTAGATTTGATGATGATCTTGAAAATGATCTAATAAAGAATGTGAACTTAATTGACTATGTTCCACATATATACGAGTATGAGCAATTTCATGAGTCTGAGTACGAAGATGAATGGAGAGACATAGGAAAGTATCTCAGTACACTACAACCATTACCTAGCTGGACTACGAATAGATTCAGTAACATTAGGAAACGAGCTTATAACTTTTTCCTATGTAATGGTTATCTTTGGAGACATGCTAAGGGTAAGGTTAAGAATCCACAACGAGTCCTAGGAAAGAGAGGTCTTCAATTGCAAGTAATGAAGGAAATGCATGAGACATTATGGGCAGGTCATAAAGGATTTTTTGGAACATATGAAAAAATTAGAAGTACCTATTATTGGCCTAGGATGTATGTTGACATTAGTAGCTATGTTTCTACACGTTACTTGTCAACTTCATTCATCAGTCAAACATAGAGATCCGTTGCATCCTACTTATCCACCTTGTATTCACTACAAGTGGGTAGTAGATCTTGTAACTATGCCTAAAGGTATCGACAAAATGTGTTACATTGTACTTGCAAGAGAAGACTTAACTAATCATGTAGAGGGACGTGCACTACGATCTAAGACCACTTACAATGTTTGCAAATTCTTGCTTGAAGATGTCATAAGTCGCTTTGGGTACATAGAGAAAGTAGTTGCCGATTGTGGAGAGTTAAATGCGAGAGAAGCTAAAGAGTCCTTTGAGCGTCACGGTATTCGTTTGTCTCTCACTACTGCATATAATCCAGAGGCCAATGGTAAAATAGAGAGAGGGCATCCACCTATTGTGAAAGCCATATCTAAAGCATGTAACGGTGACATCAAACAATGGCCTAAATTCTTACCTTTTGCACTTTGGGCAGATAGAATGACATGCACACGTACTACTTGATATATGCCTGCTGAACTCATGTACTGTCAAAAACCATTGTTTCCAATTCAGTCTCATATTTCTGCATGGTCAAATTTGCCTTGGTCTGAAAACATGTCTACTGATGATTTTTTGAGTTTGCGTATTAAACAGTTAGAACAAGGTAAATTAAGAATTAATGACGCTGTTGAAAAATTAAGAGAATCTAGAATGAAGAACAAGAATTATTTTGATAAAACTCATCGATTGCGTCCTAAGCCAATTGAAGTAGGAGATTGGGTGCTCATTTATGATAGTACATTTGACTCTCAATATGATGCACGCAAAAAGCTCACTCAATGGTGGTTTGGGCCATACATTGTATCAAAAGTCAACAACAATGGTACGTATGCTCTTTGTGAATTAAATGGTGTTGCACTAAAAACTTTGATTGCAGGTAAAAGGATAAAGCTATTCAAGAAACGTGATAATGACGAGTACATTTTGGATGAGGACATTGAAGAAGATGACAACAATGAGACCGATTCATAAACAGGAGTATCCATGTTATAAAAATAAAAAGAAAAGGAAGAAAATGTATATATATATATATATATATATATAAATATCATTTCAAGTTCATGTTGCTTTGTTTTTTTTTCAAGTTCATTCTATTTTTTTTCCATTCTTGTTTCATGCATGTTTGTTTTCAGTCTTTGCATTGCATTGCATATCCACATCACTTGAGTCAAAAAAAAAAAAGAAAAAGAAAAAGGTAAATGATGATTTCTCTACTTGTGTAAAATTTTATCTTAAGTAGTAACTTATCTACCAAGAAATTGTTTATAATCTAGGATTGTGGAAAGATAGGGCATGTAGATTTGGAGGTTTATTTTGGTGACAAGACTTTCATATATAAACATGCATATGTATCCTGTATCGAAAGCATAATTGTTGAAATCCTAGCTCCTGCTACTGCATGTTTCTACATCCTTAGTCCATCTCACAGCACTTGTATCGGAGTTTAAACGACTGTTCTCCATCATAAAAATGGTTGTACCTTGTATCGGGGTTTAATTTTTCCCCGTCATCAAAAGAAAAAAAAAAAGAGTTGCTACATGTTACCAAGAAGTTTACACTTTCTTCCACCCCAAAAAAGTGATCGTAATCATAAAGTTGCCAATCATCATCATCAAAAAAAAAAAAAGAGCAAGTCAAAGGAGGATAAAGAGGCATAGTAGAATAAATCACAGGCTATATAGGTAGATTTATGCATTAGTGGAGTTTAGTTAGATTTCCTTGCATGTTATTAGAGAAAGAGCATATTCATATTTATGTAGGAAAGGAGTTGATCTAAAATAAGCTAAAGATGAAAGATGTCTCTTGAAAATCCTAAATCTTTGTTTATAATCATATTTAAGGTAGATTGCTTTATGAAAAAGGTACAAAATTTTCTTCAAGATGAGAGGAACTGATGCTTAAAACGACTCAATACATCCACTTCCACTTCATATTGATGCTTGTTTTTTTTCTTTCTTGTTGCCAATGTTGCTTGTTCATTTGCATATATGTTGCCTATTTGTTCATGCATATTCATGTTGCCTGTTTCAATTCTTTCTTTCATGCAAATTTTGCTTCATGTCACGTTACCTACTGATTCATGCATATAATCAATTTTTCTTCCATGTTTCTTATGTTGCCTATAAAAGAATTTGATGCTTGGAACATTTTGTTTTTCACAGATGCTAGAGTGGCGCTTCCGGAGGAATCGTAGGTTTAGTGGGGGCGAATGTCGTCGAGATTTTCTCTCCTCTCTCACATGTGAAGGCCTACAAAAAACATATTTGGTGAAGGTAGCTGGAATTCCCTGAGAAGTCCAAGATGCATCAAGGATGTCAAAGGAAGCTCACATACAAAGTTTCAAAGAAATCAAGAAAGTCCATGGTAGCGGTCAAAGCTGGTCAAAGCTGGTCAAAGTTAGGAAATTAGGGTAAAAATTTCATTATCACCAAATTAGATGAAAATTCATATACTTGTAAAGATTGTCAAAGGCAGTCTATAGCCCCAATTTCAGCAGAAAATGGATTTTGTAGCACATTGATATGCTATGTTCATTTTGTAAAAATGTAATTTTTCTAGTTTGATCCTACAAATTCTTGTATAGAAATTTATGTTAGCCATATGGTTTGGCATGTATAAAGATCATATATGGCTACATATTTGTACAAATTTTCAAGGCTATCAGAGCTTCCTAGACACCTTAATGCCACCTTGCAAGCTTCCAAATGTAGTCAAACTTGTACAAGGGAGATTCAGATGGGAGTTTTTTCTGCATATTCCTGAAGGAGATCTTTGGAAACATAGTCTTACAAAGTTTCATCTTCATCAAAGCCTATTTGGAGGGTCAAAGAATACAAAGTCCAGTTTTCAGGATCACCGCAGTTTTCTAGTTTAAGCAAATTGAAGGGTTGAAGAGCCACCACATGGCGAAAGCTGATTGAGCCATGTTGTACGATCAAGATGAGCTCATATTCAAGGGTGGAGATGCACTTATGCTTAAAGCAAGGAGGATCCACGAGTTTTTCCATAAAAGAAGACTTTTTTTACAATCAAAGATCAATAATGCAGTGTTTCTCCAAAAATAGTGGCTTATCTTATCCGAATTGATGTCAGCACTGATCCGACGGTCCAGATCATCCCCAGATCCAATGGTGGAGAATGAGGGCGCCTAAATTTCACTCCTTTACACTAGATTTGATAGAAAGAACAATTCCAAGCCATTGATTTGATTAATCAAATGGTTGTAATCGAAAGTAGTGATCCTAGAGTTGAGAGTTGATTTCTCTAGATCCAATGGCCCAAATTCATTCAAAAAACTATATAAACCCCCCTCCAAACTCCTAGAGCATCATTGTTAGGCATCCATAGGGCTCATGCTAGCTTACGGTTTCCTTGAGACGATCACCCTCGGTTGAGCGAGTGAGGATCCAAGGTGAGCTAGTATGAGTATAGTACCTAGTTTCAAATTTAAGTTAGAACTCCAATCTAGGATAGGCTCTTGAAACCAGCATCTCTATCTTGACTCACCCTCGGTGGAGCGTGTGAGTGAGTTAGAGCTGATTTTAATGAGTCTTAGACTTCTTTAGTTAGACATTACGAGCCTAGACATACATAGGGTCACTGGAGTGGAACTCACCGTCTTACGTGTAACATTCGGTTGAACTGTCATGGTTTGAGGGTCGGAACCACCTTTGATCAGTAGACTGCCTAGCTTGACGTACCACAACGATCTTATATATGTATCTTAATTCAAATCCTTTTAATTCATGTCACTTGTCACTTGTCTCTTGTCTCATCTCTCAGTCTCTTAAGTATTTTTACATGTCTTCTATTTCTTCTATGTGTGAGAAGGCTCCGGAGTATTACGTTGAACCAGTAAGGATGTTTCTTTGAGCTTGTGAGTAATCTCTATCATCATAATTCACTTGCATGCATATAATCCATACATACCCATACATATTGATTAGTTTCTGAAAGTGTATAAGAAGCTCCAATATTATTGGACCATTCTTCCTTTCAAAACTGGTTTATGTGTAAGGATTCCATCTATTCATGTCATGCATACATATCATCCAAAGAAGACTATGCATATGGATTAGAATTAGGAAGTGTTTAAGAAGCTCCTTCAATGGATCATTCTTCCTTCCAAATTTGATTCGTGTGTATGGTTCTCTTTCATTCTTATCATTCATGTTCATAAATCTAACTTGCACTCCTACTTTCCCATTCCCATAATCATTTCAACATCTCTCTCTTCTCCATACTCAACATTAATTTCACTTTCATGTCCTTAAACCATCCAACATTCATTAGCTTCATACACCCTGTGTGTGCCACGATCGGACCTGATCCACCCGGATTGCGATCACCTCCACACCGGTGCACTAGGCGGACAGCATCTTCAATATCAGTTCTATTTATATACAGAAAGGACCTCTTTTTAGGATCATGACATTCTTCTTTGACATTAGTGTTCCCTTCTTGATTCGATCTGAAAGCTTTGTTAATCAATTCATGAGTGAATTGAATGGTCTTCCAAGTACCAACCTTGTCTAGAACTCGTGCTTCAGGAATTGATGCCTTATTCGATGCAGGTTGAAGGGTGTTCATCACTTGCGTGCATCTCTAGAAATCTGGTAGATAAATCGGCAATTTGAGAAATGCTTCTATTCCTGCCTGTGTCCAAACATCCGTGATTCGAGGTAATCCTTGTTCCAGAGTCTTGAAGTCTTGCGACATAATGGGGAAGTAATGATCTCTATCCATGATTTTGATGGTTGCCATGAAAATCAGTTCAGATACCGGTTGGTCATCAAGAAACCAGTGGCCTCTGGCTTTCGTTCTTGACTTCGATGGAAGCAATTGAATCTCTTGCTCTTGTGTGGCTTCGGAAGTGGGAGATGCCATCTGCACTCAATTGAGGGCAGTAATTAGTTACCGAATTGTGTTTAGAATCATCCATCTTTTATCCTTCATTAGATCGTCAACTATCCGAGTGAATGGTTTCGTCCCTTTCCTATGGGCGTGAGAAAGGTAATACCTAAGGTTTTTATGGCTTTTCAATATTTTTATGTTTTTTGTCTGAAAGAAAAAAACAGAAAAGTTAGTTTATAGCCAAAGCGGTTATTATTATTTTTAGTTATTTTCTTGAATAAGTACAAGTGCTCTCCTATTCCCGATGAGGAAAATGTGCTTCACTATTTAGAAGTAGAAGAAGATTGTGCCGAATGCTTGGCCTTGTAATGTGGCCCTATCATGCATACTCTGAGATCTGGTAACTCGAAATGTGTGCAACTCGAAGTATTTGAGTGATGCATGCAGCTCGTCTTGCCTTTCGGCATCCAAATCTGTTTCATCTTGTTGGGAATAATTGTGTTTCCAACATTCCTAGTGAATGTGGTACTCCTCGTTTTTTGCACATGGTTCGTCTGCCTTTGAGCTCCTTGACTGAATGTCCTTGCGTTTCCGGACTTTTGCTTTGGTCTGTAGTTGTTTTTCTTCTGTCGTTTTATCTTGAGATCATACTGATTTTCCTTCTGCAGTGGTTCATCGTTTTTGTTGAGCGTCTTTGGAGCACATGATTTTGGAATCCATATTTGCATTCGATCCGGTTAGGCGGCTACTACTTTCTTTGGAATCCATATTCTAACAATTTGTTGTTGACTTCGGTGTCCAAAGTAATTTGCTTGTTTGTTCCATGGGCCTTTTTGATGTCTATCATGCTTTTGTTGTTGAAGATATGCATCCGTTTGATCTTTCCTTATCCAAGCCTGTTTCGTGTATGGGATGGGGTATATTCTAATAGATGTAGACTTTGGATGATCCTGGGGATTAGTCTCTCTCGTGCGTGATTCTTCACTAGGGCTGTTTTCAGATGGACCTACACTCTGGTGGCTTGCTAAATTAGAAGATGGGATGCCAGCAGAATTCTGTGTCTCCTCACAAGAAGTACTAGCAGAAAATGTTTCCATACATTCCTCATCATGTTTATGAGAGTGAGTTTTAAGGTCTATATCTTTGGCTTTGATTGGTTGTTCGCCTAGCATGCTGAATAGCTCTCGATGTCCTATTTTTGCGGAGATGTATCCTAAGGCCAATTGAATAGTCACTTCATATTCGTATATCCAATCTTGACCTAACACTATGTCTTCAAGTAATTCTTGATCATGACACACTAATAGTTTCTGTTCCATGGTGTTGTTTCCGAGATGTAGAGGTAAGATAATCTCACCTATACATTGACTAATTGTGCCTCCGATTCCTATCAACTGTGCCTTTGATGGCCGTAATTCCTCCCTAAATTTCTGAATCAATGAAAGTTTGATATAACTTATGGCGGCTCCTGTGTCAATGAGAGCATTCACTAAGTGGTACTCCTCTTTTCCAACTCCCAAATTCAAATATGGTTGTGTCCTTTGTCCTAGGTTTTCAGTGGTTCTAAAATTAGCCATTGGGATGAGCTCCTCTCCTAGTCGATATCTCTCGTCTCTTTCTCTCATCCACTCTTTTTGTTTGTTGATTCGTTCTAGTGCTTCCTGTCTAGCTTCTTCTCGTATCCTTTCTTCCTCGATGCGTCTATTCTTACCCTTGATTAATCGTGACATTTTTTCCTCAGTCAAAGGCTCTAGATATTTTTTTACTCGACATCCACTGATATAGTTTGGTAACACTTCTCCATCTAAGGTTGCTAAGCTGATGGCTCCGCTAGTGGATATGCGATTAATGATTAAGGGGCCATATCCTCTTTTCTGCAACTTCTTAGCGTGTTGTTTCAAGGTATATACCAAAACTAAATCTCCTTTCTTCAAATTTTTGTCTTTAATGTGAGCATCAAAATATGCTTTCTGTCGCCTTTTAGCAGCATAAATGCCTGCTACAGCTTGCAACCTAGTTTCATGTAGCTTCTCTATTTGATCCAATTGAGCTGATAGTTCATGTCTTGTCCACTCGTAAGTTGTTGCTACTCTGAGAGTGGGAATTAAGAAATCAATTGGCAGAATAGCATTTTGTCCGTATAGTAGTTTAAAAGGCGTAGTTCCTATGGCTGTCTTGTAGGCAACTCGAAATGCCCATAATGCATGATATAATTGCTTATCCGAGTCAGATCTTCCTGTGTTAACAATTTTTGTAAGAATAGTACACAAGATTTTATTCGAGCTTTCGGCTTGTCCATTGGCTTGTGGGTGATAAGGGGCTGATTTCTTATGAATTACCAAGAATTCATTCAATAAGGCTTCTATTACATCATTCACAAAATGTGTGCCTCTATCACTCACAATTTCTATCGGCAATCCAAATCTAGTGAATACGTTCTCGAAAAGAAACTTGGCGGTAGTCCTTGCATCATTTTTCTTGGTTGCTTTGGCTTCAACCCATTTGGTCAGATAGTCGGTTGCTACAATTATGTACTCGGCATGGGATCCTTTAGCAGGTGGGATAATAGGTCCTATGAAGTCTATTCCCCATTTTGTAAAAGCTCTGGCACTCATCATGGGTTCTAGTGGCATCTCATCCCTTCTAATGGGGTACTTCGTTCGTTGACAAGCATCACATCGTTGTACATATGTTGCAGCATCTTGATGTAGGGTTGGCCACCACATTCCAGCAAAGAGAATCATTTTTGCTGTTTTATCTGCAGAGAAATGTCCTCCTGCAGCTCCTGTGTGTGCCATCTCTAATACAACAAGATATTCATCTTCATGAATGCACAATCGCAATTGATTATCTCTCCCTCGCTTGAAAAGTTGTTTTCCTACAATGGCATAGTCTTTGCTTTGTTCTACAAGTGCACGTTTCCTTGCTAAAGTGGCTCCTTCTGGGTATTCTTGGGTCTTCAAGAACTTTTCCAGAGGCATGCTCCACCTCAGTGCTACAGTGGAGTAGCAGATCGTAGAGTTCTCTTCTGGGTTTTGTTCTTGACAAGTTGGGCAGGCTGATACATAGTTATGCGCATCCCTCTGCATGGTTGGCCAATATATGCCTAGTCTCCTCAGGGTTTGCCATGTTCCGTTTGCATTCAAATGGGTTTTCCATTGATTTACATGTGCTTTCTGAAGCCACATTTCTTGTTCTTCTTCTTCTATACATCTCATGAGTAATCCACTTGAATCTTGGTGGTACAAACTTCCAGCAATGATATGAAGGTTTTTAATCTTCCATAGGTCTTGGGTTTGGTTTGGAGTGATCCCATCTTTAGGTCCATGCGTAAGTATAGGGATCAACTTTTCTGCCCACTGTGGACATACTTCAAGATTAAACAGGTGTGTGTCTGGCAGATCATCTGGTCCTCCTATGGGTGGTTCTCCATGTATCATTCTTGATAAGTGATCTGCTCTTATGTGTGTGTTTCCTTTCTTGACTACTACCTCAAAATCAAATTCCATCAACAATAGAAACCATCGTACTAGTCGTCCTGTATTACAAGGCTTGTTGACTAAGTACAGTAGGGCTTGATGATTAATGAAGAATTTGAATTTGTTTGCCAAGAGGTAATGTCGGAACTTTTTTACTGCATACACCATCCCTAGGCCTTCTCTCTCGGTTGTGGTATAATTGCGCTCCGCTTGATTTAATTGTCTATTGGCATAGGCTATTGGGTGGTCTAGCTTTCCTGTATCTGCAGGTTGAGCTAAGATGCAACAAATGCAAACTTGGAAGCATCCACATGAATGTGAAATGGCTTATTCCAATTGGGTACTCGAAGGATTGGTGCAGAACTCAATCGACTCTTTAACTCGTTAAAGGCTTTTTCACATTACTCGGTCCAATTAAACTGAGATAATAGTGCATAAAGAGGTCTAGAAATTATGGCATACATATGTATAAATCTTCGGTAGTATCCACAATGTCCCATAAATGCTTGTACTTCTTTAGCAGTCTTTGGTCTTGGCAAATCCAGAATTACTTATGATTTTGTCTTCATCAGTTGAAAATTCCATTTTTAGAGACAATGTGTCCCAATATCTTTCCTTGTCGAACCATGAAAACACACTTTTCTGGATTGAGGCATACTCTATACTGGCGACATTTGGCAAAGATCTTTCCTAGTTCTGGGATATGCTCTGATCGTATAGCTGAATAAGTACATAGATCATCCACGTATACCTCCATACTCTTCCTTAAGAACTCCTTGAATACATGGCACATTAGTCTTTGGAAGGTAGCTGGGGCATTAGTTAGTCCAAAAGGCATGACTCTAAAGGCGTATACTCCCCATTCAGTTGCAAAAGTTGTTTTGTGTTGGTCCTCAGGAGCAATGGCTACTTGATTATACCCTGAAAAGCTGTCTAAAAAACTATACACTTCCTTCCCTGCCACTCTTTCCAAAAGATGATTCGTAATGGGTAATGGCTAACTGTCCCTTATGGTTGCGGCATTTACTTTCTTCAGATTGATGCACACTCTTAACTTTCCATTCTTTTTCGGTACAACCACCAAGGGTGACACCCATTCCGTGTGTTCGATTTCGTAAATGAATCCACCATCTAGAAACTTGTCTATCTCTTCCTTTATCTTTGCTGAATAAACATCATTATAGGTTTATGGTCTTTGCTTGGAAGGTTTGGCTTCGGATGTCATCGGGATTCTATGAGCACATATAGAAGGATCTACTCCTTTCAGATCCTTATATGTCCAGACAAAGACATCCCTGTATTCTCTTATGAGTTGTATTAATTCTTGTTCTTCCTCCATGGAGACATCCTGTCCTATAAAGGTACATCGTTCTTCTCCTTCCTCTAAGGTTACTACTATTTTCTTGGTCTGTTCTTTGTTGTCATATGCTATTCCTGGTTGAGCTTCTCGTTTTGGCATTTGAATAGCAATTCTTCTCTCTTCTACTTCATATTTTTTGAAGTGGGTTGGCACTTCAAACTGATCCTGCGGTTTGTTTTCTTCACCTTCTGGTTCTTTATCTAACTCAAGCTCTTCTTCCTGTGTAAGTTCATGATTGTTTTCGTTAGCTGTGACCCCTATTTGTTGACTTTCATCTTTCGGGACCATTGGCTCTTGCTCCATTTCAATACTCTCATAGTCCTCCTTCCATTCTTTCTCTATCACTTCTCCTTCTTCGGCCTCCTGAAGGACTATCACATATAGACTAACGTCATATCCTTCCTCATCAATACATTCCTTCATAGTTATCACTTCTTCGTTTACGCACACATCTAGGGTGGCTAAAATCTCCATCCAACCGTGAGGTTCGAATTCTTCATCCAAAAAAACCTGAGGCATGTAAGCTGGATCTTGTACAGACCTAGCTACTCCTTGCCTTTGCTGCCATCCCTTTCTCCTATCCTCTTCCTTTTTTGCAATTTGGCATATCCATAGATGAGTGTCCTCGCTCATCCAAGTTTGGTCACCATAACCTATGCTGTGAATTGACTGATCATCTTCCTCCTTATGAATTTGATTCCATTGTAAGGGGGGAACATCTTGATATATATATGTGTGGAGATTTATTCTCGTGGTGGTTCCTTCATGCTATAGGTATACTGCATCTTTTCCCCAATCTTGCACAACCTTTAGCTGTCTCATGAAAGGTCTTCCCAGTATCATTTCATAATTGTTCGCCCTTTCAAATTGACATATTGCTAAGGTATGCTCGAATTCAACTCCGCATGTGGTAAAAACTACTCGTTCCAATAAGCCCAAAGGTCGTTCAGTGTGGCCGTCTGCCATTTGTATCTTCATATGTGTAGGTCTTAAAGCTGGTTTTCCCCATTTCTCCCAGATTTCTCTAGTAGCAATTCCTACACCAGCTCCGGAATCTAAGATGGCTTTGGTGGTGTAATCCCTATAGGTAATTGGGAGGCAAGTGTTTCCTTCATCTCCCTCACTAAAATCTCCAACCTTATCAACTGGGATTTTTACTGTGTTCACTTCATCAACCATCTCCTTTTCTTCCGCCTTAATCTCCAATTGACTGGTCAGTTACTCCTTCAAATGTGGTTTGATCTTCAAAAGTTCTTCTAGTGTCAGAGTACAAGGGATTTTCACTTTTCTAAGATGTTGTATGATATCCGATGTCTGTACTGATGGGTTCAGGTCTTTTTTCCTTATTGAGGGAATGCAATATTACTCCGAATTATGTTCGTATTCCCCTGTGTAATTTGGCAAGGCCTTTACATCTTCATTCTCCTTGTCACTTGGATCCATTGGTAATATTTCTTCTGAATTCAATTCAGGTATTGAATCCTCTATTCCATCTTCTGCTTCTAGCTCTTCAAAAGGTGGTTCAATTCCTTCCACTTTCTTCCATCTGTCTTCTTGGACTTTTGCCCACAAATCTTTAGGCCATTCCCCTTCTACTTCGGTAACAATGGATCCTTCCTCTTTATCCTCGCAGAAGTTTCCATTATGCGTCTCACCTTCTTTGGGTTTCTCGGGATCATTAGCAATGGCACACTCTTGGAATTCCTTTTCAGGAATTCGTGAATTAGGTAGGGGAAGAGCAGGTTTTTCTAAGGTTTGTTGAGCCACTTCAATTATTTTTTTGCATATTTCTAACCTTTCTTTCTCTAGGTCACCTCTAGGATATTCCCTTTCATGTTGTTCGATGGGGGGTCCTGCTCTTATTCTTGCCTTGTATGCCTGAATCCACATGGCTAACTCTTCAGGCATGGGATCTGCTAAAACTGATCCTATTTCATTCTTTTTATGCCTTTCATTTTTATTTTCTTCTTCCAGTTTCTGTTTTTCTTTTTGAGTTTGTTCATTCTTTTCATTTTCCTTCTTTTGTTGTAGTTTCTTTTCCTTTAGCCTATCCCTACGGTTCTTCCATCTTTGTGTTCGTTTTCTTACAACACTTTTCTCAGGCTCTTCCGAGTCTTCAACTATTTGAGGTGTAGGTGTGTTCACCTCTCAATCGCTTTGACTGTGTTCTTCAGCTTTTTCTGAGGTTTCTCTAGCTTCTGCTCTTGCTATTGCTTTCAATGGCACAGTGTAATCCTTATCACTTCCTGATGATTCTATTACTTCTATCACATTGATTTGCACATTGGAGGTAACCTTGTTGGGATTCTTGGGGCAATCTCTGAAAAGGTGTTCCTTACCACAATCACTACAGTAACCTTCCCAGACTCGCTGTGGTGGTGGTGGGTTTGGCAACATAAATTCTCTGATATAGTGATCACCTCCGCATCTGTAACAGGGTCCTCTAGGCACAGGCGGTCTGTTCATAGGTCGGGGTGGTATGGTTGCTCTCGGAGCTGTGTACATCATGGGCACATAATCCTGCTCATATCCATAAGAGTTATCTTGGGTTTCCAAGTCATAGGCATATGGGTCGTACGTTTGTCCATATTCTATCATAGAGCTCTCATAAGAGGGATAGCCTCCTTGACTAGAGTCATAAGATGAGTCATATGATTCATTGCTAATCAAGGTGTGGCTGGTACTATTGCTCTCTCTAGGTTTTCTTCCTGACTAGCTACTTTCAGTGAAACAACATTTTGAGGATGGGGCGGTTGTTGCCCTAACACTGGTTGTGGTTGAGTGTATCCTTGATAAGCATAAGGTCGTGGTACTGGTGCCTGCTGCTGATAAGTGGGGTAACTCAAAGCTTCACCTCCTTGCTCTCTCGGTGGATATCCATAAGGTCTCACGACAGGTTGCATGGGTCTTGATTGCCTATTGTAAGGGCAATTTTCTGTACTGTGATTTGTGTATTTTTGTTCTATGCTGCAATATTGTAGAGGTCCAGGGACGGGTGGTCTATTGTAAGCATAAGCAGGTGGTGGGACTACTCCCCTAGTACACAAGTGAGAGGGATGATCACCTCCGCACTGCATACATCTCCTAAGCATAGGCACTCTCATAGGGTTATTGGGGTAGTTCCTCTGTCCTTGAACATTCAATTTTTTTGCTACCAAGTCTGCTATTTCCTCTACATTGTTTTTAGGGTTTGATGTGTTGCTGGCTGAATCTTCACTTTTCAAGCTACCTTGAGGTATTTTCAGGTCTTCTGCTAGGTTGTCTTCTAGGTCTATACATTCCTTCATACACTCTTGCAAGGTTTGAACTCTTTTTATGTACACTAGAGATCTTAATGATCCATTCAATAATCCTTCCAAGTATAATGATACCATTTTGTTCTGGGTGGGTCTCTCTTCCACTGGGCATCTATCCACGTACTGCTTGAATCTTCTTGCTGCCAATCTTACTGATTCCGTAGGGGCTTGCTTAAAGCTGTGGATTAATGAAGACGAGTTGTTTTTAATTCCAGACTTAGTGAATTCCTCAATCATTTCTTGATAGACTTGTTCCATGTTTTGAAAATTGTTCCGAACTAATGGTTGGAACCATGCTAACGCAGTGCCTGTCAAAGTTAGACCAAAAGATTCATATTGGATCAAGAAATCTTCTACTTGTTCTACTTTGATCACTTGTTTAAATTCAGCTATATGATTGTAGGGTTCACTAGAGCCATCATAGTGGTTTCTCATGCATTTGGCAACTTGAATTGGCCTTAATCTTCTTCCTGCTTCTGGCGGTCTAGGTATCACTGGGAAAATTGGTCTCCCTATCAGTATACCTGGTCCTCTTGCTACAGGTGGTCTGACTGGGGCAGGAATTCCAGTTCTTGGGTCAACAGGTGGCTGAGGCCGGTAATTAAGGTTATTTGCAGGCATTGCAAACTGCACATGTGGTCTGACCGGGATTTGTGTTTGTTGGGTTTGTTGTGTTTGTCCTGACTGCTGATATGAGTCATTCTGAGATGTTCGAAGTGGGTTTCGTGAAGTAGTGGCTTGGTCCCTAGGGGGAAACACAGGAATATTCTGATATTTCAACTCGGCTCTTTCTACTTCTGTTAGGGGCCAATACCTTCTCTGATTCTTGTCCAAATATGTGACGATGGTGGGGAAATCAGGATCTTGTAGCTCATAAATAGTGACAGGATTAGGGGCTGCTTCCCATATTGAAGAATGGGCTCTAAGGAGATGCTCCATTCCATTGATCAAATACACATCCGTTAGGGAGTCATCTTGGGGAATCAGGTCTCCTCTCCAAACCCTAACCATAGTAGATCTCTCTCTGGGTGTGGTTACTTGCTCTTCATTCCTATCTTCATTTAGGTTTGAAGCATTGTTTTCTTCCCCAAGTTCATTAATGTTTTCAGGGTGTTCCGTGACAACATACTGGAAATCCCCTCTTATCCATATAAAATCCTCCGGTATACTTGACTGCTGGTCTAGGCACTATGTAAGCTTCTGATGCTTTCTTTAGTCTGGCTACGGATCTATTCGGGATCTCATTTTGGTTGGTGTTCACATATTCAAAAGATGTCCTATATTCTCCCTCAATAATTGAAATCGTGCCAAGCATTGGTATAGTGTTTTGCATATCCTCTGAAGCCATAGGAATTTCTTCCTCTGACTCACTAGAGGTTTCAGAATAATGAGTGCGGCTACTTGGTTCAACTACACTCCCTATAGAAGAGATCACACTTCTACGGCTTCCTAGGGTTCTTCCGAATCTCAGGTTCATCCACTTAACAACTCTGATCAGCCCTTGCTAACCTCTATCTTCTAGACTTCTTCACTATGGATCAGAATTCTAGAAGAATTTTGCTGAGAATTGGCTGAAAAAGAAACTTTCAAGTCACGATACTTGACTCCAAAGTTACACGATACACGAACTTTGGCCACAAACGATACACGATACTTATCAAAAATGATACTCTATACTTCAGGAAAGACGATACACGATACTTGATATGGCACCACGATACTCGATACCTGACAGGACACGATACACGATATCTTAGTTTCCACGATACTCGATACCTGAGTGAAACGATACTCGATATGCGATACTTGATAAGTATCACGATCGGGAAATCGATACTCGATACCTAGATTGACACGATACACGATACTCAGAAGCACACGATACACGGCTAAACACGATACTTGCGCTACCACGATACACGATCTCTGGCAAGTATCGCGATCGGTGAAAACACGACACACGATACTCGATACACAGGGAAAAGCGATACTCGACACTTGAGCTCAAACGATACACGATACTCGGCTGCACACGATACATGATACTTGGTAAGTATCGCGATCGGTAAACCACGATACACAATCTCAGGGAAATATCGCGATACTCAACCATAGGAGATCACGATACTTGTCAGGTATCGCGATACTCGACCGCGGGAGAACACGATACTTGACCCTTTTTCAGATTTTTTGCTAGATTTTTAGCTTTTGATTCAAGACAATTGTTTTCCAAGTTCTTCTACCCCCTCCTCACTCTCTGTATCACCCAAAACACACTTTTTACCCTCTGTAAGACCAACACGATACTTCACGCAGATCGTTTCCTTCTGAAAAGCTTGAGTTATGGAATGAAGCTGAGAGAGTGATACATGTGCTTACCTTAGGACTCTATCTCAGCTCCCTACCTCACCTGACTTGCTTTGCGTAGCTCGGAATGCTCAAATCTTCATCCACGATACTCGGTCACAGTTTCTCACGATACTTGCTTTGAGCACAAGTGATTTACAAAATGGCATTTTTTGACTTTTATACTCTTGAATTTTCCTACTCACCGAAAATTAAACAACACTACCAGGATGGAAAGCTACTCTAACTACCTACCCTACTCCCTTACTCCTCCTACTCTACTCATTCCACTCACTTCCCTAGACTAACAACTCACTACACACACTCCAAGAGTGAGAAGTAGTAAGTGCGGCTGAAAGTGACTTACCAAAGAAGAGAAAATCACTACTCCTCCTCTCGCTTCAATGCAAAAAGCTACTTACCATCACACGAATGCCTCGGTTTGATTTGACACTCCCCGGCAACGGCACCAAAAAACGTGTGTACCTAAGAACCAACTTAGGGACTTGTGGAGAAAGAGACTATACCTCAATCCCCCTCAAGTGCATATAGTGGGGATTCACGCTTTAATTATCAATCCGAAGAGTGTCATAACCTAGTCGAGTGTATGAAGACATGCATTCAAATGATGATCAATGCAAAAGAGTTACTCCAAGAGTGAAAACAAGGCAAAGACTGATCCAAACAAGGTTCAACTGGTAGTCAAGGTGTCACGATACTTGGTGTAGCATCCAACAGTAAATCGAGCTTTTCTCTTAGCTCCAAACTCCAAATATAGCGAATAGCATATGTATTTCGAAGCTCTCGAGAAGACGCATCCAATGGTGGTATTTTTACTCGATTCTGATGCTCCTACTTCAAGTTATGAACAAAATACTGAGTCACGGGAATGACCTTCCTACACTTCAGCACTTCCTACACTTCGCACACACCTTAACTACAACAAACAAACACTTTCATGGATAGAAAACACTTCTTAGCACTGTTTCCAAGCAACACACATGCATACAAGCTCACAAAGAAGAAGATACAGAGGGGAGAAGACACAAATTCGAATTTATGTGCTCTTGATTCTCACAATGGCAAAAAGTCTTTACAAAGAGTCACAAATTGACTTATATAATAGTGCCCTAAAATTGGTCCTTTCACACAAGAGACCGGCACTTTATTCACTAAAAGACTAATTTCCTACTAATTTACATGGGTAAGCTACTAATCTTCTGTGGGGATGCATCTAGAGGACTCCTCTAGTGCATTCACAATGGAAATTATATTACAAGAATGGTTATAATACAAAAATTGGGTGTCCAAATCGGAAAAATTTTGGGGCCCTTCTTTTTCTCTACCTTGTGCTCTCTTTGCCATGCAACAGTCGAGCTCAAGAAACTAGAAGACAGATCAGCGTCTTCAAATCAAGCATTAAGGAGATGACAAAGAGAAATCAAGAAGCCCATAAGGTATTA